>JAJLVB010000098.1:0-43459 GCA_030570135.1 Pichia deserticola | reverse complement strand
TCAACATTTTCATTCTTTGATGATATAATGCAAGCTTTACAAACTGTTCAATCAATTAAAGGTTCAACTGATATAAATTTTTGGGTTGGTGAAACTGGTTGGCCAACTGATGGTTCAAATTATGGTTCATCAGTACCAAGTATTGATAATGCTAAAACTTTTTGGAAAGAAGGTATTTGTGCAATGAGAGGTTGGGGTGTTAATACTTTTGTATTTGAAGCTTTTGATGAATCTTGGAAACCTGAAACTTCTGGTTCTTCAGTTGAACCTTATTGGGGTGTCTTTGATAGTTCAAGAAATCTTAAATATTCTTTAGATTGTTCATTTGATTAATTAATATCTTTTTAATTCATTCGTAGTCATTCTTATTTTGACTTGACTATTTTATTATTTTATTATTGTCTTATTTTTTTTCTATCTCTTCTTTTCAAAATACCAAAATGGTGATACCTATCAAAAAGTATATATATATATATATATATAGTTAATTTTTTATACCAATATAGTTTAAAATTAAATTTTTTTCAAAAAAAAAAGAGACGGAGAATGGTAGTAATATATATATACATTTATATTTATTTATTGATAGGTATATATTTACTTACAAATATTTATATATTAATAATATAAACCTATTCTTTCATACAACCCCCACTTTACCCCTTTTTTGTCTTCTTGAAAGTATAGTTGCATCACCCAGATTCAGTTTAAATAAATTATGACCATTATTATTATTATTACTAATTATTGCAGGTTTAGTTTCAGTTACACCATGAATTACACCATTTGAATCTTCATTCTCTTCAACTATATTTAAATCATTAAATCCAACAACGGTATTTAAATTTGGCGTAAGTTGTGATTCTTCATGCATTCTATGAGCTGCAATTGAAATATCAAACATATCTTTCATTGCTTTAACTTCAGGTGTAAATAATTTTTTATTCCTTTTCTTATTAACTTTCTTCATTTCAATTTTATTCTCAATTTTAGAATTATTATTATTATTATTATTATTATTATTATTATTATTATTATCATTCTTTTTATTATTATTGTAATCCTCACGTAAATCTTCATCAACTGGTGCAGGTTCTAATAAATGTTCAAGCAGTGGTATAGGTTCAGGAATTGATGATATATGATCATTTGTAAAACCTCCAATACTTAAATCACTACTTTCATCACTACTTTCAAAACTATCATCAATTATACTTTCATTAGAATCTTGATTATTATCTTCATTAACTTCAGTATTAATATCAATATCCATCTTAGAATATGATTTTGTAACATTTATAACAGATTGTGAATAAACTAAGTTAAGTGGGACTTGATTATTATTATTATTACCAGATATATCTGCACCTAATTTAAAACCTGGCATACCCGATGGTACACGTTTCATTGTTTGTGGTACAAAATTCTCATCTTCATTATTATTATTAATCATACTAACTGATGAATTTAATGTTAAAGTAGTATTATTTTCAGGTATATTCATTAAAGTTGATGATGAATTATTTGAAGAATTTGAAATAGTTTCTTTAATATTATTATTACTATTTTTTCTTTGTTGAATTTTCTTTTTCAAATTTTCATGAACTTGAATATTTTCAGATTTATTTAAAAATTCTAAAATCCAAGGATCTTTTAAAAATTGTTCAACTGTATATCTATGAATTGGATTAACAGTTAATAATTTTGAAACACAATGTTTTGCACTATTTGAAATTTCATCCCACCAAGGTGATAAAAATTTAAATTCACCCTTTGCAATTGTTTTAGTTAATTGTTCAATTGAATCATTAAAGAAAGGTGGGAATCCACATAATAATATATATAAAATACAACCTAAAGCCCACATATCAACTTCTTTTGAATATCTCATATCTCTAACAATTTCAGGTGCTGTATAACCAACAGTACCACAAGGAGTTTTTAAAGTTGAATCATTGTTATCAAGTGAGATTTGCTTTGATAAACCAAAATCTCCAATTTTAATTAATCCAATTCCACCACCACCATAATTCATTATAAATTTACCTTCATCTAATTTTGTATTTGGATTATCAGATTTTCTTAATTTTAAAAGTTTAGTTTTAGGATCTTCTTTAATTAATTTAATTGGTTTAAAGAAAATATTTTCAGGTTTTAAATCTCTATGAACAATTCCAACTTGTTCATGCATATATAATATTGCTTCAGCAACTTGAACAATTATATGCCTTGATAAATCTTCACTAAAATAAGTAAATTTAACAATTTGATTAAAAATTTCACCACCACTTACAATTTCTTGAATTATATAATAATAATTTTGATTTTCAATAAAATCAATTAATTTAACAATATTTGGATGATTTAATAATTTCATTATATTAACTTCTTTTAAAACACTATCTCTTTGCTTTTCATCTAATTGATATTTTTTAATAATTTTAATTGCAACTTTTTCCTTTGTAATTAAATCAATTGCAGAATAAACAACTGAAAATGCACCTTCACCTAAAACAGTACCCATTTTATACCTTTCAATTGATTTACGACTTGCAATTATACGATTATTTTCATCAATTGATTCTTGTTTAACAATATTTTGAGCAAATGGTTTTAATTCATTTGCATGATGATCATGATGATGAATTGAACTATCTTGATTTTGACGATGATGATTTTTATTATTACGATTAACAATTTCAGCTTGTTGTTGTTGTTGTTCTGAAAGATTATTTGTTGCATTTAATATATCGATATTATTTTGTTTCTCAAATAAATCATTATTATTTATAATATCTTTATTAACAATTTTTTTTTTATTATCTAACACTAAATTATCATGTTTATTTAATTGATTTGAAGTCTCACTATTTGCCCTTGATTCAACGGCTTGTCTACCATGTCTAATAAGATGCCTTATATTCTATAATAATCCAATTACCAATGTTATAATGTTAGTAAAATGAAAATCATATACTAATATATATATATATATATATACATACATCAAGCATTTTTATCTAATGAATGATTAGATAAATAAATAAATAGATAAATAAACAAACAAATAAATTAAGTAAATAAATAGGAAATCAGGGAAATCAAGTAAAAGACAAAGAAGAAGTAGTAAATATAATAGACAATTAATTAGCAATTTTATATTGTCAAATTTAAGCAGCAACAATTGAATTGTTAAATTTTAATTTACAGCAAAAAAACAAAATAAACTCGTTAAAATGCGGCTATCATTATTGTTTGATTATTTGATTATTTGATTATTTGATTATTTAATTATTTAATTGTTTAATTGTTTAATTGTTTAATTGTTTGATTGTTTGATTATTCTTAGTTGCTGATAGTAAAAATTGCATAGTGTATTATTACAGCTGATCGACACACACACCATCCTCTCTGTATTGAATGAGTAAACTAATTAATTATCAAACAATCCACTACAATCACGATATTCACAGTATTAATTTATATATAAAAATTAGAAATTAGAAATTAGAAATTATAAATTATAAATTAGTGTGTGGAGGGGACGATCGACCGGACATGTGTAAAGAATTTCTTTTTTTTTATTAATTTTCAGAGTCATTTGAGATTCCCAATTAGGCAATTTATTTTCAACACTGTAGTTGTTCACTACAGTTTTCTCTTTCTCTTTCTCTTTCTCTTTCACACTTCACCTGCTAGACACTAGAACCAGGACTTGAATGATGTCGTTGTTGTTTACCATCTCAACAGATGATATACTCTTTGATAATATAGATAAATTGTTATATTTTCAGAGAGAACCTCAGACATATTCATCAAACATAATGAATAATAACAATATTATCAATAATGATGGTATGTCATCTACTATAGAGTTATATTCTCATTCATCAAATATACATTTAAATTCAGTTTTGAATGATAATATAATATCTAAAATAAATCAAATATTCTTTGATAACCCAACTATTGAAATATCAAATCCAATAGTTTTAAAACTTAAAAAAGTATCAAATAACAATAAAATAATCTTTAACATATTAACAAATAAAACACATCAATTATTCTCATTGAATTTTGAAAATGAATTTTATGATTTAATAAAAAATATTTCAAAACTCATGTCCCCTTCATTTTTAAAAAATATGAATAATAACAATAATTCACTCTTTTATATAATCCCATTTACATTAAATAATTTGAAAATTTCATTTGATAAATCAAATAATCAATTTAATTTTGATTTTGATTTATTATTTAAAATATCAGTAAGAGAAAATTTATTCTTTATTCCAAACTCAGAACATTTGAAAATTTTAAATTCTTTAATTGAATTACTTTATATACCAAATCCTACAGATTATCAAATTCAATTTAATTCTTCAAATTCTCAACAAACTGTTTCTTCCTTTTATACTTTGATAACAGAAAATACTAGAAATAATTATAACATTGAAAAAGATTTTATAGATTTACCTGGAATTAATAAAACTTTATTACCTTTTCAATTAGATACTTTAAAATGGATGTTAAAAAATGAAGGTAAAAAATTAATTATAAATAATAATAATATTACACTTGAAACAATTAAATATTCAAATAATTTGAATGATAATGAATTATCATCAATTTTAGATTCAATAACTCCAGGTTGGACTCGTATTACTAATTATAAAAATTCAAATATTTCTTATTGGTATAATCAATTTAATGGTGGTATATGTACAAATAAGTATTTATTTTATTATTTAAAATCAATTGATTATAATTTACCACCTGCAAAAGGTTTCCTTTGTGAAGAAATGGGATTAGGTAAAACTTTAGAAATTACATCATTAATTAATTTAAATCCAAGATTATCAATTTCAAATAATTTTAAACTTGATATTTTAGATAATTCAAGAAAAATTAAACAATGTAAATCAACTTTAATAATTTGTCCTGAAACAATTTTAAATCAATGGATTGATGAAATAAATTCAATTTGTCCAAATTTAAAAATTTTCAATTATTTAGGAATTTCTTTAATGGAAGAAATTAATGAAAATTTAACTCCAATTGAAGTTGCAAATAATTTAGCTAATTATGATATAATTTTAACATCTTATTCAATTTTAGCAAATGAATTAAATCGTGCTTTATTTATACCAACAAATAGACCTAAAAGAAAATCTTCAAATTATGATAGAATTGATTATTCATCACCTTTAATGTTATTAGAATTTTATAGATTAGTTTTAGATGAAGCTCAATTAGCCTCAATTTCAATTTCAAATGTTGCAAAATTTTCAAGAATTTTACCAAGAATACATACTTGGTGTGTATCAGGTACTTTAATCAGGAAAAATTTAAATGATTTAAATTCTTTAATTAAATCTCAACGTTTATTCCCATATGATTTAATTTCAATTAAAAAATGGGAGGAGCTACCAAGATTTTTATTTGATAGATTATTTTTAAATATTTGTATAAGACATACAAAAGAAATGATTGGTAATCAAATTAATTTACCAAAACAATCAAGAATTATGTTAAGATCTCCATTTAGTTCAATTGAAAATGATAATTATCAATATCTATTTAATAGATTTTTAGAACAAGTAGGTTTAAATGAAAATGGTGAACCAATTATTGAAGGTTTTGATCTTGATAAAAGTAAATCAATAATGAGAATTTGGTATAATAAATTAAGAATTATTTGTTGTCATGCTTTATTAAATTCAAATCAAATTCGTAAAAATATATTATTTGATAATGATGATATAATTGAAATAAATTCAAAGAATAAAATTAAAAATACCAATAAAAATATTAATGATCCTGATTTAATTATTGGTACTTTAGATGATGTTTTAAAAGATTTAATCAATAATAATGAATCCGAATCTCATTTAATTTTTACTTCATATATTAAAAATTTAATTAAAATTGGTAAAATTAGAGAATTTTTAAGAGAACCTCAAGTTTCAGTTAAAATTTTTGAAGATATTATTAATAAGATTCAAGAAAAGATTAAATATTATAAATTTCAAAAATTTGATAATACTTGGAATTCAAGAATTAAACTTTTATTAGATTATTTACGTCAATCTTATTTTTTATTAGCATCTGCTCATTATCAACATTATAGACCAATGAAACCATTACCAACAACTTTTCATAATGATAATGAAAATATAATTAAAGAGGAAGAAAAAAATGATGAAGAAAATGAAATAATTGATGTAAATTCATTAAATGATGAAGAGAAAAAACATTTTTATTTAGAGAATGAATATTATGAAAAAGCTGATAGTATTTTAAATCAATTATTAGAAGAACCATTAAAAAAATGTTCTGAAATGATAAATAAAATTTCTAAAGTATTTGAAAAAATTCCAAAATATAATGAATTAATACCATTAACAAAAGAAGAAATTGATAATGGTCAATTATCAATTAAATATGAATTACCATTAATTTGTAATTATTTTAATAATATTGATAAAGAACTTAATAATCATTCGACAACTTTAGAAATTTCATTTATTTTAAATAGAGCTAAAGAATCAATGATTGAATTGAATACTCAAGCTATAATTATTAATTATTGGTTTAAAAAATTATTTGAATATCAAAAAGTACCAGTTGTGAAAAATGATGATACTGATAAAACAGGTGAAGAATATAAATTATCATTAATTTCACAAGAAGAATCACAAGCATATATTGATCAACTTCAATTAATTTTAGAAGATAGAGAAAAGGCAATCAATATAACAGAAGACTCATTAACATATTCGAATAATTTAAATAAAAAGGAAGATAATGAAATTGAATTTAGTAAGAATAAAATGAAAAGAGTTTTCATTGATGAAAAATCTAATAATAATTCATTAAATTTTAAACTTGAAAAACATCGGAAATTTTTTGCACCACAAGGTAGTTTAAATCCAAGATATTCATTTCGTACTTCAATTGTTGAACTTGTTGGTGAATTACAATTATTTTTACCTAATAGTGAACAACATGAACAAATTGAAAATATGATTAAATTATTAAAAGAAGAATTAAAACTTCAAATGAATAATCTTAAATTTATGAAACATAAATATCTTGATATTTTAAATGATGCATTTAATTCTAAAATTTCATATTTTAAACAATTACAAATTAAATCAGATACTTTAACTAATTATGAACCTGAAAAAATTTCATCATCACCAAAATATTCAGCATTATTAGAAATTGAGAATCTTAATAAAGAAATTGAGAAAGATAAGAAACAAATGAATTTACTAAATGCTAGATTAAATTATTTAAAATCATTAAATACCAAACGTGAAATTGATAATAATAATAATAATAATAATGATAATAATATTATTAATAAAGATATTGAAGATAAAGGTTTAAATGATGATTCATGTGTTATTTGTAGATATCGAATTTTAATTGGGACATTAACACCATGTGGACATAAATATTGTCGTGAGTGTTTAAATGAATGGATGAAAACAAAACAAGTATGTCCATTATGCCAAAAAAGATTAAAAAAGGATGAATTATATAATTTTACATATTCAAAAGGTGGATTAAAGGGTGAAGTTATTGAATCTATTGATGGTAAGAATGAAGAAATTGAGGATAAAAAAGATAAAGAAATAGATGAAGAGATTGATGAGTATATTTATGATGAAAAGGAAGATATTAATAGACTTAAATTATTAAAAAATCGTAGGATTCTAGAGAAAGATATGGATTTTGTTTATCAAGGATTACCAACATCTCAATTAAAGGAGATTTCTAATATTAAATTGAAAAAAAATTATGGTACCAAAGTTGATATGATTATTAGACAAATCAAATATTTAAAAATGAAAGAACCTGAAGTTCAAATTTTAATTTTTTCACAATGGAATCAATTTTTGTTATTACTTGGTAGGGCATTAAAGATTGAGGATGTTATATTTAAAAGTTGGATGAATCAAGGAGGCAATGATTATTCTAATAGAGTAAATAATTGCAATATTACAATTACTAATAATAAGAATTTAAAACGGAATAGGATTAATGAACGATTAAATCAAAGTATTAATGAATTTAAAAAGGATAAAAATATAACATGTTTTTTATTGAATACATTTGCACATGCAGCTGGATTAACATTTACTAATGCATCACATGTATTTTTATGTGAACCTATGGTTAATTTATCATTTGAACTTCAAGCGATTAATAGGATTCATCGAATTGGACAAACTAGGGAAACAAAAGTTTGGAATTTTATTATTGAAGGTAGTATTGAAGAAAGTATTGCATATTTAGGTACAAAGAAAAGGATTCAAGCTGGTAAAGTTTTTAAAAAAATAAATAAAGTTGAAAAAATTGAAGAGATTAATGAAGATTTATTAGAATCTAAGGAATTAACCAAAATCAATGATACAAGAAATGATGGTGAAGTAATTGCAGATGAAGATTTATGGGGATCATTTTTTGCGGCTAAATCGGCAAAGATAATTGATAATGTGTATAAATAGGGGATCGTAATCATTAGTAAATATGTATAATAACAAATTAACAATAAAAAGAAAAGATTTAAAATAAATTTATAAAGGTAAATATTGAGTATCATCAGTTGTTGAAAAGATACGACCATCATCAACTAATTCATTTATACCTGATTCTATTTTTTCTAAAGGTAATTCTAACTCATGAGCCATAAATTGCATTGGGACACCATCACTCATTGTTTTTGAATGTTCAGTAATAAAATCGAACAAACGTTCAGATAGAGATTTATTTGCATTATTTGTGGAGTTATTATTATTATTATTATTATTATTATTATCGTTAACAAATAATGAATCTTTTTGATCGATATTATTACTGCTATTATTATTATTATTATTATTATTATTATTTTTATGAACTAAGTAATTTTTAGCAACATTAAGTAAATGATAAGGTATTTCATTAAAATTAGTAATTTTTGATAATTTTTGATTTTGAATTTGAATTTTATTATTAAATTCTTTAACAGTTGCAACTACTTCAACATAATCACTTGATGAGAATTTTGGTTGTTTAAAACCGGAATTATTATCATCATTATTAAAATCATTATTATTAAAATCATTATTAAAATCATTATTAAAATCATTATTATCATTATCGTTATCATTATCAATATTTTGACTATCATTTAAATCATTAACCCAAACTCTAATATTAATATCACCAGTTCCATCTTCTAATTTATAAATTATATGAGTTGGATTTTGATTATCAATTGATCTAATTACACCAATAAATCGTACATAAGATAATTCGATACCATGAGAGAAATAAGTACCATCATTACCACCTTCTAATTGAGCATCATTAAGCATTTTAATTGTTACAGGAACAATGAATTGTCTAGCATAAATTGGTTTATTATGAGAATCATTAAAATCATTATCATTATTATTATTATTATTATTATTATTATTATTATGATTATTTTGAGAATCAAAACCACCTGCATCTAAGTGACCACCTGAACTACCACCATAGTTATTACTTGCATAAGGATCAAAACCACTCATCTTTGCTTAAATATATAATGTTTTATATATATATATATATATATTTGTATATAATCAAGTATAATTAAAGTAAATAAATAATAAAAGAAAAAAATGTTAAAGAAAATTGCCATCTTTCTGATAATAAAGATTATAAATTTAATATTATCAAAGAACGCGTTACGCGTGGGTTTAAAAAAAAATAAAATAAAAAAATGTAGAAGACGATCGTCCTCGTTTTTTTTTTAAAAAAAAATATGCACCTTTTGCTGCCCACGTGACAATGCGCAATCGCACGTGACTCTGATAAAGAATTTTTTTAATTTTTTTGCGGAGATAAAAGTGGCTGGAATTTTTTTTTTTAATTAATTTTAATAATGTCACGCTATAAAATATAAAATATAAAATATAAAATATAAAATATAAAATATAAAATATATAAAATATAAAATATACGAAAATATTTAATTATTTAATTATACGATGAGCCGCGGTTACTATAATTAATTAATTAAAAGGCAAATTCCCTTATCGCTCTTATCGCTGTAATAACAATAAAATATATATTATTGTAATTTATTGTTAGGCTCAGATGACCAGAAATGACACATAATAATAACACACAAAATTGGGTGGCAAATTTGAATTTGTTTGATAAGTGTGGTGATTTCCTTTATTTACAATCTTCTTCTTCTTCTTCTTTTACTTCTTCTTTTACTTCTTTTACTTCTTTTACTTCTTCTTCTTCTTCTTCTTCTTTTACTTCTACATCCACAATCACATCTGTTTACTTTAAAACCCAACAATTCCTAAACTAAATTAATTTATTCATATTTTTTTCTTATCTCATTTCCATATCTATCTTATTTATTTACCCCATTTTCCCTTCCCTGATTTTAAGTATTGATTACTTATAATTAAATTTATTTATTTACTAAACACTCTCTTTTAGACAATTAGAACAAAAAAAAAATTTAAGTATATAATAAAAAAATTTAAAAAAAAAAAAATAAAATAAAATAAAATATTAATTGAAGAAAATAATTTTATTAAACAATGGCAACTGCTTCAACTTTAAATAATAATTTATCAAATAATTTATCAAATAATTTAAATAATTTAAATAATGATTTTAAATCAAGTTTAGATAATTATTTACAATATCAAAAAGGTTTATCACTTTTAAATAATAGATATTCATTTGTAAATAATTTACAAACAGGTTCATTTGGTAAAGTAACTTGTGCTTTAGATTTATTAAATAATAATCAAAAAGTTGCAATTAAAGCATTAAAAAAATCAATCTCTGGAATGTCATTAATGGTAAATCATGAAATTTCAATTATGAAATCTTTAGGTTATCATAAAAATATAATTCAATTAATTGATTTCTTTGAAACTAAAAAATATTTTATAATTGTTTTAGAATTTGCAGATTCTGGTGATTTATATGATGCAATTCATAATAAAACAAATTTAGGTTTGGGTTTTCAATCAAATAATTTATTATTTTCAAATTTATGTAATCAATTATTTGATGTTATAAAATTTTGTCATAATAAAAATATTTATCATAGAGATATTAAACCTGAAAATATCTTATTAATGAATGATGGTACAATTAAATTATGTGATTGGGGTTTATCAACTAAAAATTTAAAATGTAATGATTTTAATGTTGGTACTGAAAAATATATGGCACCTGAAGCTTTAACAAATGATAATAATAATAATAATAATAATAATAAATCAAAAAATGATAATTATTATTATTCAAATTTAGTAGATTATTATTCTTTAGGTATTACATTATTATTTACATTATTTAATAAATGTCCATTTAGAAAAGCTTTAGTTACAGATCCAAATTATTCAAATTTTTTAAAATCAAAAAATTTTATTTATGATTTCTTCCCAAATATTAATTCAATTAGTTTTAAAGGAATTATAGAAATGTTAATCATTGATAGAGATTTAAATGGTTTAAAATATTTAATTGAAAATGGTTCAAAATTCGGTTTTACAATCGATCAAGAATATTCAATTAATTTCAATAATAAACAAAATAATTATATTAATTCAATTATTGATTCACTTAATGAAAATTCAAAATCTGAAATAAATTCAAATGAAAATGATGTATTTTTATTTGATGATTATGATGCTTTGAATGAAGATGATTTCATTAATGAAAGTACATTAAATGAACTTAATAATAATAATAATAATAATAATAATAATAATAATAGTAACTCAAATGATTATGAATCAGAACCTTATATTCATAATTCAAATGTTAACCCAATCCCAATTCAACAAATCAAATCAACGACGAATTCAAATTCAAATATTGCTGGCTCAATTATGAACTCAACTTCAACTTATAATCCTTCTTCTTTATTTGATTCAAATGTTAATTATAATAATAATAACCACAATTCCTTTATCAATTCATTTGAAATCAATAATAATGATAATAATGATGTTTGGTCAAATCAATTTTCTGACTTAAGATTTAAGTTTCATTAGTTATGTTTTTTTTTTATCTTATAAATTAATTCACAGTGACATCATTAAAGAATAAAAAATAAAAAAATATCTTAAAAACATCAAAAAAAAATTTCTAAAAAAAAAAACATCATCAACAACAACAACAACAACATTAATTATTTTCTAAACTTAATTTTAACATCCATTTAATTGATTTGCATTTATCAAATTTATCTTTATACCTACATCGCTTGACTGCTTTTTCTTCTTCTTAAATTTGCCTTTTCTTCTTAGTTTCACAAATTTTTTCATCCGATTGGGGAGTTTTCTAGTTAACTTACTTTACTTTTATATAAATCTTTAATTATTTATAATTTTAATTAAATACATTTTTTTCATACATACATATTTACATCTATATTCTCTCTTTACTCACGTTTCCTAATTTTACGTCTAAAACTAGCCCATTTATCAGGATTAAAATTATGAAATCTTCTATCAAATTCTTCAAATTTTTCATCGTTATTTCGAAGTGTTTGAAATTTATTCCAATAATATAAAAACAATCTTTTAAATTTTAATAAAATTCTCCAACATGAATTTCTCATTAATAAAATCATCATACCAGCTGTAAATGGAATTGCTAATTTCCAAAAAAATGAAACATTAGAATCTAAATTACCAAAACTTTTAAAATTCATACCAAAATATCCAGCCCAAAATGTTAATGGTAAAAATAAAACTGAAACTAAACTTAATTGTTGCATTGAATTATTAGTTTCAACACTTAATGTATTAAAAATTAAATCAATTAAATTCTCAATTGTTGATGACATACTATCAATTTCATCAATAAATGCTAATAAATGATCACTTATATCAGCTAAATATAATTTACAACTTTCATCAATAAATGTTGAACTTGAATCAATACTTAAATCTTTTAATTGAGTTATTAATGAAGAAATTGGTAATATTGAATTTTTTAAAATTGCCAATTCATTTAACATTAAATGTAATTCTTGTGTATGTTGTAAATCAGGTAATGAAGCTGTTAAAATTTCTAATTCTTTCTCATTTAAAATTCTACTATATGCAGTTATAACTGGATATAATAAATCAACATTTGCATCTAAAACAGAATGAAATAAAATTGATGGATTACAAGTTTCACGTAAAATTGTATATTCTGCACTTAATCTTGATAAAATTGCCTTTTCAATATCCATTGCTGAATGTTCAAAAAATGATAAAACTGTACCATCAACTGTTAAATAAATACTAACTTGTTCAATACCAACTGCTAATGATTTAGACATTAATGGCCTCATCCTATTAATTGTAGCCATTCTAGATTTATATTTAGCAGATGTTGGTGTTATAAATGTTAAATCTGTTAATTTACGCCCTCTTGAAGATTTCTCAATTTCAACTTCAAATTTATACTCTTCCTCAGTTGAATAAATATTCCGTTTTTTAAATGTATTAGATGATCTTGGTAATATATTATTATTAAATATACTCCTTGTACGATCTAATTGATCTTCTTCTTCATCATCACTATAATGATTATTTTTCTCTCTAATATCATGATTAACCATCGAATCAGATAAAATTCTTGATATATTCTTATTGTGATTATTATTATTATTATTATTATTACTGTTATGGATATTTGATTGATTTTGACCTGGCACTTGTAAAATATTCGGATTTTGATCTGTTGATTTAACTGAATTATTTGAAAATTCTCTACTTAATTGCTCCTTGGTTGCAATTGTCTTAGTTATAACTTTAGGTTGTGTATTCGTACGATTCAGATTATTCATATTTTTCCTATTACTACCACTACCACTAAAATTATTAGAATTTGAATTATTTTTAACTCCATTCTTATATTTATGATTAGATTTTGAAATGTAAGTTGGTGATCTACTAAGTGGATCACCATTTGAAAATTCTCTAATATGTCTTCTTAACCTTTGCATATAAGTTTCATTAGTATCATCAGATAATCTTTTAACTTTTAATAATTTCATTAATGGCATAACAACAAATAAATGTTGTTGATAAATATCCATTTTAGTTCTTTGTGGTATATCAACTAAATCTTCAACTGATAAAGGATGTAAATTATATTTTTTACCAATAATACTAATTGCTTCCCATGATAAACCATTAATATTAATCCATCTAACTTGTGACCATAATGGCTTCTCATTAATTGCATCTTCAACAGATTTATGAGAATCAGTAACTTTATTCATATAATCAATAAATTCATTAAATTCTGGATTTGAAGTATCATATTCTTCATCAAAATCATGAGCACTTAAAATTGTATCATCACTTGTAAATTTTGAAAATTTTGGATTCATCTCAGAATATAAATTATAATGACTAATTCTATATCTTGATTTTGAATAATCTGTAATTGTTATAATTGAACCTGGTGAATTAAGGAAAACATTAGTAGTTCTTAAATCAATTCCTGGTTCCCAAGCTGTTCTTTCCTTTTTACTTTGAGATCCAACATACTTTCTTGATTTCCTCCTCCTACGTCTTGCAGCTTTTTTCTTTCTAGATTTATGTGGTTGAGTAGATTTGGTAACTGCAATATTATCGCTTGAATTACTATTACTATTATTATTATTATTATCATTATCATTATTATTATTATCGTCATCGTTATCATCAATATTGACTTCTTCATTTTCTTTATTTTTTTCACTTTTTTTCTTTAGAATAGATACTGGTTGATATTGTGATTTTGAAGGTATATTTAAAGCAGACTCATCATCAGTATCTGTTTTCATAATTTTCTTTTTAGTTTGATCAATTTCAACTTTATTCTTGGAAACCGTATTATTTGAATTATTACTTTTACTTGATTTTATACTATGATTTGAAAATCTAGAATTTATCCTTTTAATCTTATCATTATAATTTTTATTTTCAATTAAGATATTAGTTGCATATTTTTCTAATGGATTACAAGAATTGATGTTATCAATACTAATATCATCATCTTCTTCACCATTATCTTCACCATTATCTTCAATATCAGATAGATTTGCATCAATTTCATCATCCTCTTCTTCTTCTTTATCTTTATTATTATTACTTTTATTATATAAATTAGAATTATCACTACCTAAAGCATCTGAATTTGAACCTGTTATACTATCTGAATCTGAACTATCATATCTTACATCATCATATTGAACATCTCTATCAGTAAATAAATCCATATTTTGTCTACCAGTTTCATCATCATAAAAATTTGATGGTGGTAAATGAGTAAAATATTGAGTTTCATTATTATTATTATCATTATTATTATCGAATGTTGCACCAGCTGCAATAGAATGTGCTCTAGTTGGTTGAATAATAGGGGAATTATTAAAATTACTATCAATTAATGTATTTGAACGACCGGCCTGTGTTTCTGTATTTGGTCTAGTTAAATTATTTTGTGATCGATTATCTGAAAATCTATGAATTAATCTTGGTAAATTTAAAATTGAAAAAAATGAACCTGAACGTTCTCTATGTTTTGAATTATCAATTGAATGATCACTTTGATTTGAAGTTTTTGAATTAATTGAGTTAATTGAATTATTTGAATTATTTGAATTATTTGAGTTATAAGATTTTTTTCTTTTAGGTGGATTTCGATTTTTATTATGATAATTATTATACTGAATTTTCTCATTTTCAGATAGAAAATCATCACTATTACTATCTAATAATTCATTATTTGTACCAAAGATATTAACTGAAGGTTTTTTAGAATTAGAGGATTTAACAGATTTTTTACTATTCATTGAACTCCTTCTTGATTGTTTCAAAGTTGAACGATTTGCAGATTTCCTTCTTTTTCTAATTCCATTACTAATATTATGATTAACATCATCATTTGAATCAGCATTGAGCTCATCAGATGAAGATGATGAAGATGGACGATTTGATAAATAATTATCATAATCTGACCATTGAATTTGATCTGTATCTGGTAAATTCGGTAGATTTGGATCACCCGAATCGTATATTTGAGGTTGCATAAGAATAAAAGGTAATGGTATTATCTAGTATTGTTACCATTGTTTGGATAAACGAAAAAAAAGGATAGAATTTAAGTAGAAATTAGTGTTTTAAAGTTGAAAGTCGTATATATTCTAAAAAATAATAATAACAATTTAAAAAAAAGAAAAAAAAAAAAAATATTTTAATTTTTTTGTTGAAATTTTCGCATGAATCGGACCGCATGGAGTGACGGAGGGGTTTGGTTTGGTTTTCCCAAATAGGCAATTAATCTGAATCAAATTATCAAATCAGTTCGTCTTTAACCTTTCAACTGCATTTTTAACTATAAAATTCCAATCTGAACGTAAGATCATTAAGAATTCTGAGACTGCTAAACAAAAGACACCAATACCTAAACCAATCCATAAACCTTTAACTTTTAAATTACATTTAAAACCTAGATACATTGAAATTGGAATTGCAATTAAATAATAACAAATTAAATTTAATCTACAACCAATTGATTGTCTACCTTGAGCACGTATTATACCTGCACCTATAATATTTGGACAATCATATAATTGATTAATTGATAAGATTGTTAAAATTAAAATTGCTATTTTAATTACTTTTAAATCATTTGTAAATAATTTTGTAATTAAATTTTTTGTTGAGAATAATAAAATAAAATTAAATAAACTTAAAATTAAACTTATTAAATATGAAGCTTTTGTTGAAATAATTGCATTTAATTTTAAATTTGCACCTAATAAATTAGCAATTCTAGTTGCACTTGCAACAGATGTTGAAAAAGGAATTTGAAAACATAAAGTTTCTAAAGTTGAAGCAATTGATTGAGCTGCTAAAGTTGAAGTACCAAAAGTTGCAGATGATAAAGTTAAGATTTCAAATGCAATAAATTCAGATAATAACATTGCAGTACCATTTAATGCTAATGGTAAAATTGAAGACCAATTTTGGAAGCATAATTTTAAATTAAATCCAAACCAACATTGATAACCATTTATAAATATAATATAATATAATAATAATAATGCACTAATCCAATAACTAATTGTTGTTGCTAAAGGAGCACCTAAAAATCCAATTCCTATAAAATTATTCCAAACTAATAAATAATTTAAAATTATATTAATTGGTGCAACAATTAATAAAACATATTGACCTGCAAAGAAAATATTTTGAGCTTGTAAAAATCTTTTACTTGTTTCAAAGAATATAAATGCAGGTGTTGAGAATGACATAACTCTTAAATATGATTGAGCTAATATTGCTAATTTTGGATCTGTTACAATAAGTTTTAAAAAATAACCTGAAAACCACCAAATTAAAACTAATGGTATATTAAAAATTGAAATTAATATAAAACATCTTTGATAATAAATACCAACTAATTTAAAATTTTTACCACCATAAGCTTGTGAGCATAAAGTTTCTAAACATGTTGACATACCTGTAAAAATTGAACTTGTAATATTAAATGTCATTGTTGCTAATGAAACTGCTGCTAATTCTAATTTACCAATTTTACTAACTGTGAAAATTGATACAACACCTAAAGAATACTGTAAAAAGAAAGTAATTGCCAATGGTAATGAAGAATATGAAATGATTTTAATTTCATTGAGTAACGTTGTTGATGGTGTTTCAATATCTGTTAATTCATTTGATTCAATATCTTGAATGATATGATTATTATCGATATCACAACTGTTGTTATTACTAGTAATTATAGAACCGTAAGTTGAAGATACTCCCCCCTTGTTAGTTAACGACATTATTGGTGAATGAAGAGAATAAATAAAAGAAATAAAAGAAATAAAAGAAATAAAAGAATGAAAAGAATGAAAAGTTTGTAAACTTTGTAAATCATATCAAATTCCGAGGAATTCATAATACAATAAAATTAGCGGCTTCTTCATTCCCCGCTAATTTTATAAAGTAGTTTTACCAAGTCTTGTTGATCTCTGTGTTTGTTCCTATTGAAAAAGTGGTCCTTCTTCATTGGGATGTACTCTTGCAGTTGAAGTTATTCTACTCTAATTAGTTTATCATGCAGAGCTGTGTGTCTTCTTGTTGCAGTAATGTGTGTAATGAATGCACTGTTTTAAAACACACACACACACACACACACTAAATTCCTCGCCTTAGTTAGTAATCGCTTAAGCTATAAAGATAGAGAGAGATAACCATTACATCAATCAATCACATTGTTTCTTTATCTTTTCAAGTGTTGTAGTTAATTCTTCAAGTGATATTAGCATCGGAGGAACAACAATATATAATGGGCAGAATCAAAGATACAGTTTGTCGTTCTTATAAACATGTTTTTTCTTTGATTCCGAAGAATCCGTCAATTTTATCATCTGTCATTCTTAATACCAGAATTTCTTGCTATAATAATAATAGTAATCAATTGACTTATTATAATAAGAATGATATCAATAATAGATCACTAATAAAATTTTTTCCTAACAAACAGTTATATAATAATAATAATAATAATAATAATAATAATAATAATAATAATCAATCAGAACAAAATGAGAAAATTAATAAAGATTTGTTATTAAGAAAGGCAAATCTAGGTACAATTATTGAAATGTTGCAATTAAAAGTACCTGATTTACTAACAGATTTATTACCAAATGATTTCATATCTGATAAAATCATTTTAAGGATATTACCAAATCAATTCCCTAATTTACCAATTTTTAAAGGTTATTTATTATATTCAAGTACTTTAAAGGCAATTCAAAAAATCTTAGTAATGTTTTATCTAAATCCACAATCAAAGATTCATATTTCAAATATTAAAATAATTGAACCAACAAATTCATTATCTTCAGATGAAATGATTAACTTATCAATTGATAACAATCTAATAGAATCAGTTGAACATAGTAATAATAATAATAATAATAATAATAATAATAACACTGACATTTTAATTAATCATCAAGATAGTTCAAAATTTACAACAAAGATTAAAATTACTTGGAGAACTTGTTATCCAGGTTGTGAAGATTTATGCAATACAGAAACAACAGATGCAAAATTAGGTTCTTATAGTTTAGATCATTTCGATTGGACAAAATTCTTAAAATCTAAAAATCCTTTGAATTCTTTGAATTTACTAGAGGCAAAATTATCAATTAAAAATTTAGCTAAATCATTCGATGATTCAATTAATGATAATAAAAATGATTATAGTAATATTAATTCAAATACTAATTCAAATACTAATTCAAATAATATTAATATTTCAAGTAATAGTAAATTCACAGGTAGAATTTTAACTGGTGTTTTCATATTCGAATTGGATGCTAAAAATGAACATATTATAGTATTTACAATCGATAATATGGAAATATTAGAAAATAGGCAAACTGATTATATAAATGGTTGTTTTGCTTAATAATTTGGTTTTCATAGGGAGAAGAATTCATTTCATTATTACATTACTTTATTTCATTTTATTTCATATCTTTTCTTCTTGTATATATATATATAAAGATTTATATAAATTACATCTCAATCTCTAAATTTATATAATTATTTACTTGATATCTTGGTTTATTTTTAAAAATTCATTAACTTTATTATTTAATTCATCAATTAATATATTTTGTTGAGTAATTAAATTTTTTAATCTCCTATTATCAAATAAAATCTTAATAATTAATAATAATCCAATTAAAATTATTAAAATAATTAGACTAATTAAATTAGAAATTGAATATTCTCCATATGTCAATTTAATTCTTTGTCTTGTTAATAATTTAATATCATTAAATTTATTACTTTCCTTTTCAATAATTTCTTTAATTGATTTAATAATATTATCCTCTACTTTACCATTATAAATACTTTTCCTTCTTTTATTAATTGATTTACTTTCTTCTTCAAGTTTTTCAATTTCTTTAATTTCTTCCTCTTCTTCATTTTCATTAAGATTAAATTCAATAATTTTACTTGGTATAATTTTTAAAAATTCATTATTAACATCATTTGCTGCTTTTGTTTGACCACTTAATGCAGAACTTTCAATAACTGATTTAAACCATGATGTACCACTCCATTCTAATTTAAAACTAATTATTAATCTACTCCTATTTTCTTTACCCCAAATAATTGAATATTTTGTCCTACAATCAAATGCATTACCTGATGGTACATTTGGTGTTTTACTAATATTTAAAACTTCAATATAATCATTTAAATCATAATGTGTCAATATTTCTTTACAATAAACTCTAGTAGATTTTGGACCAATTGGATAATTTAACTTTTTATCATATTCAAATGTTCTTTCACTATTAACTCCATTAAATGATGAATATTCAGTAAAATTAAATCCATCATTCATAATCATCATTTTTTGATGAAATGAGGTATCTTTACCGAAAAAAATCTCATATAATAATCCAATTGGTAAATTAAATTCTTTATCTAATACAATATTAGTTTGAGTTGAATCAATTGAATATTTAGATTCACTGTGAAATTTGGGACCTGGAAATAATTGCTTTTTATTTTTATCCTTAGATTTATTCATTTTCCTTTTATTAATATTTTTTTCAACACTTTTAACTGATGTAATTTCTTCACTCCCATTAGTAATTTTACTTTTTTCTTCAATTTGATCTTTCATAAAATCTAACTTCTCTTCTTTTTCCTCTTCTTTAAAATCTCCTTCATCTTCGTCATCATCATCATCATCATTTTCTTCTTCTTCTTCTTCTTCTTCTTCATCCTCATCATCATCTTCTTCTTCTTCATCTTCTTCTTCACTATCATCATCATCTTCTTCACTATCATCAAATGAATCACTATCAATTGTATATAAATCCTTCTCTGTTAGTAATTTAACATTATTTTTATCATTTGCATTCTCAAAAGATGTCTTAGATTCTAATGATTCAAAATCTCTTGCCTTTTCATGATTTTTTTTACTTAAACTAATTGATTTTGACCAAATTGTTTCAATAAAATTTAATGTTTGATCTCTAGTTATAAAACTTGCAAATGTATGTTTTGCCTCCTTTGTTTCAATTATAATTCCATTTGGGAATAAACCAACTGTTGATCTTCTTTCAAATTTTTGAATTTCATCTAATGAAATAACTAATGTTGTAACCCAACCTAATAAACTTGAATTAAAACATAAATAATGTTCAGATATATAAATTCTACCTTGTAATAAAATTTCCCTACTTAATGCACAACTAAAATCATCTAATAATCTATCAGTTTTAGGAATATTTGAAAATAGTTGATGAAATTCTTCATTCCTTTTCTCAGTTGCATATCTATATTGAGTATCTAAATATTTTTCATCAACATAAAGATTATGATCAATTTCAGTTTTCGGAATTGTCATTGAAATTGGAGTTGTACTATTTAATATATTTGGAGTAACTGAACCTTCAATTGGTGAAAAATCACGTTTTAATTGATTTGTCATAATTGGTGTAGTTAATGATTTACTCTTTGTATGTGTTTTAATATTATTTTCATTAATACTATTATTATCAAATAAATCAGTATTTATCTTTGGTTTATTATTCTTACCACGTGATCTTCTATATGATAGCATTTCAGTTCCATTGTCATTCTCAAATTTAATTCCATCACCTAAATCATATTCAGTTTTAATGTTTGAACTTCCATTATCTAATGTTAATGAAGATACCCTTTCTGGGGATGTATTTGCAGTTCCATAATTAGTAATATTTTTAAAAATTGAGTTCATTATGCCATCGGAATTATCAATATCATTTTCATTATTAGTACCACTACTATTTGAATTATTACCATTATTATCTTTATCACTCTCATTTTTTTTAATATTATCTAATGAATTAACATTTTTTGGAGTTGTTGAAACACTTGGATTGGATTTAATTGGAGTATTTAAACTAATCGTAGATTTGCGTGCAGCATAATTTGTATCATTATTGCTATGATTACTAATCGTATTACTATTATTTTTACTCAATGGTAATGGTGGTAATGATTTATCATTATTATTCATTGATAAATCTGGAATTGTTGTGATAATTTCCTCAGTATCGTCGTCTGGTAATTTCGGAATTGATGATATCCTTTTCTTTCTATTTTTCAAACCTTCCATTGATAACAGATGATACTTAAAACACTAACAGCCAATCAATTAATTAATCAATCTATCTATCACAAAAACCGTTGTTCTTAAAACTTCGGTACTTGAATGATAAATAAGGATAAATAATAATGATTAAATGCTGACAATTTCAAATTGTAACATTAAAATCGTCTTATTGTTCATTGTCGACTGTGTAAGGATGTAATAAACGTTCATATTTCAGAACTTTGGATTTTTTTCAATGTCATTTACATTAAAATATTACATATTTATATATTTTATAGAAACTGTTGAAGATAAATTACTTCAATTTCCGTTTTAACTGTCTTCTCGTATCGTTGTTCCACCTCTAAAACAGATTTAACAAACTTAAGTTCACCTTTAGCCATTAATATTCTCAAAATAAGTTCTTTGTTTTTGTTTGTTTTCGTCCAAGTTAATCGATCATATTTGATTCCTTTACTTAACTTATTCAACATATTTCGATTGATATAGTTCCAATCTTTATAATAATTTTCTTTTAATTCGTTGATTCGAAGTTGATACAATTGTTTGATCTTATTAAATTCATCAAATGGTTTATTAATCGAATCATTTTGTAAAATCATATCAGGTAAATCGAGCATTGATCTAAATTTAAAACACCATTCAACAACTCTAATCAACTCTTCTCTTGTAGTTTGATGAATCAATCGATTAGAATGCTCATTACTCCCAATATGATGATGATTATTACTACCACTACCATTACCATCACCATTACTACTACTATTATTATTATTACCATGATTTAATTTTGAATTAATCCTATAATTAATAATTGAAATACGTGGTAATAATAAATTTTCAGCAATATTTAAAATTTTAATCCAAAATTCAACAATCAATCTATCAAATAATTTAGTTTCTGTATTATTATAAATTGTTGGTATAATTTTAACTTTAAAATTTCCAATTAATGAATCAATTATTGGATCTTGTAATTTTAAATAATCATTTTCAGATCTAATTGGATTATCAATTAAACTTTTATTTAAATAACTTAATGTAAAGATTTGTTTAAACTCAATTAAATATTTCTCAATTAAAAAATTTATTGAACGTTTAATTGAATTCTCAATTTCATTCTTACAATTTATAATATAAAACAATGGATCATTTTTTTCAAATTCTGCATTAACAGATATATTTAAAGAACCACTTTTCGGTTTTAATAATATTTTTTCATTTTGATTTTTAAATAAATTTTCAGAATTTAAATTAACCTGATAATTAATTGATTTATATATATTATTTGAATCAACATCAATTAAATCAATTTTTAAATTATTACTCTTTGTATTGTTAAAATTAGCAATAATTACATTAAATTCTTCAATCCATTCAGGATTATAATCTTTTATAATAGTTCTAGTTTCATCATTAATTAATCCTGATAATTTTATTTTTAAACTTAATGGATTACCCCTTGAATCTTCAATATTTTCACCATTTTTAATATTAACAGATATATATTTATTAGGATTTTTAATTTTAAATTTATTCGAATCATTTGAAATTAAAAATTGTGAAATTTTTAAAATATTTGGATTTTTCTCTAAATTTTCAACAAATTCGAAAATATTAAAAATATTATTAAGGCAAACAAAAGTATCAATATTTTTCGAATTATCTAAATTTTTTTCATTAATTAATTGATACATTTTATTAATCATCGAATTATAATAATATTTAATTGAATTAATTATATTTTTATATAATAAAATATTTAATTCACAATTTTGAAATTGATTATTCCATTTAAAACTTTCAAGTAATTTAATATAACTTTGAATTAATAAAATTAAATTTTGAACACTTGAAGAATATGAGCAACCATCTAATCTAATTAAATTATCATTTGCAATTATAACTTTTGTCTTATTAATCATTTCAGTATTCCAAGATTTAACAATTTTATAAAAATCATCAAAAATTTCATTTTGGAAATCATATTTAAAATTTGTTTTAGATTTTAAATTATTAACTAAATCAATAAATGTACCAAAATTAATTTTATTATCTTTATTATTAATTAAATTAAAGTTATTTAATTTTAAATTTGTAATAAATTTTTTAATTAAATCTAATGATGGTGACATTAAAATTTTTGAACCAATTTCGAAAATTTGAAATGATAAATTTAAATCTTTATTATTAAATTTCCAATTTGATAATAAATTAATATCTTTTGAAATATAGCTTAAATATTTAACTAAATTTTCTAATTTTAAATCATTTAAATTAATTGAAGTTTTAGATCTATAAGATTCTAGTCTTTTATTAATTATAATTGATAATTGATTTTTAATCTCTAATTTAACAATTTTTAAATTCAATTTTAAAAGTTTTAAAAATGATAAAACAACTGTAAAACTATTTTGATCTTGAAAAAACATACTAAAAAATGGTTTAATTGAATCGATTGATTCATTATAAATTTTCATTGATAAACTTAAAAATTTTTTCTTTTCATTTAAAGGCCATTCTAAAAATTGAATTTGAAATGGCATTGCTAAATATGATAAATTAAAAGCTTTTTCAACAAGTTCAGGATTAATTAATTTTTCATTTGAATTTGAATCATTACAATTAATTGAAGAAGAGATTTCAATAAAATTAAATTGAATTTCAAATGGATTAATTTGCCAAATTTGCATACATTTAATTAAACCTTGAAAGAACTGACCTGAAGAATTTAAAGATATTGCAATTAATAATTTAACAACATCATTAATTTGATTTGGTAAAAATGATACACTGTTATTATTATTATTATTATTATTATTAGCATCATTTGATGTATTATCTGTAAAAAGGGTAATCATATCATTTTCTAAATTTCTTGATTTTAATAACCAATTTTCATAATATTTTTCATCTTCAAAATCAGATTTTTGATATAAATTTGAAAGTTTATTATTAGATGAATTGAAAAATTTAACAACTTGATTTTTCGATAATGTTTGATTCAATTGATTTATTTTAGAATCCAGAATCAAATCATCAATTTGAAATGCATCACAAATTGATTTCCTAAATTTTTCATCACTAATTGTTGGTAATTGTAAAAATGAACAATTCAATAAATTATTACGTATACTAACTAAATGATTTTTTTCATTATTTGAAGATTTACAAACTAACATTAAATCAATTAATTGAATTGATTCGATATAATAAATTGCATTCGAAGTATTTATACTTTTTTGATTTTTTAAAAAAATTTGAAAATTTGAAATTAAATTATCAATTGTAAAATTTTTAAAATTTAGTTTATTAATTGAATAAAATCTTAGTAAATTTTTTTTAAATTCTGAACTTAAAGGTATAGTATTAAAATTTGAAAACTCATTGATATTTTCTGATAAATGATTCATCAATGAACTGTTTTTATGAAAGAGTGATTTAGTAGTGTTTGTAATTATTGGATTTGCAGGAATTTCTTTGATCTGATGTACTTTGACATATTTAAAAGAATCATCAAATAATAATTGGACTTTTAAAAACTGATCTAAGACATAATCTTCAAATGGGGTACCTATGAATTCCATTATTTATTGTTATGTATAAGAGAAAGAACTAGAAATAAAGGAAAGGTAAGAAAAGAAAAGAAAATAACACATGATATAATAAATAAATAAATAAATAAATAAATAAATAAATAAATAAATGTTTAAATGTTTAAATATTATAATAAAATGTAACAAAAAAAAAGAAAACGATACAAACGAATGAATCAAATTACGTAAGCCGTTTTGATTTTGATTTTGATTTTTGTCTTTTTTTGTTCAAATTTGATTTAAACAAGTTGGCAAAGCAAGTGTTTATGTCTAATTGTTTTGAAATTACAGCTGTTTGGTCGTCGATCTCTTGTTGAGAGATGTTGTAATCAGAGAATGGTATGACTGTTAGATCAGTTCCTGAATTGTAAATATATCGATTACCCTCTTGATCAACTTGACCTATTTTTTCACGTTTATTAGAAATAATTCTTTTGAACAATAATTGAGGAGATACATTTGTTTCATTTTGATTTAAAAAAAATGTAGAATCATTATAAAAATTATTGATTTTCATATGAGTAAAAACTAAATAAATGACTTCACTTATTGATAAAGGTTTATCAATTTTAATAAATTGAATAATTTCATTGGACCAATTAAATAAATATCGTTGTAAATAAGATTTAATAGAATTTGAACATGAATCTTTAAAAGTTTTATAGTTTTTCATTGATTTTTCTCTTTTCCTATTTATTTTTTGAATTGAATTAAATGTAGTTTTATCAGGAATGAATGAATAGAGTTTAAGATTATGATCAAGTCGATAAAGTAATGATATATTTTCTCTAATTAAAGATTCTAAAGGAATTGGATGATATTCCTGTTCTTCTATAGTATCTAATTCCTGTATATTTTGATGACTTTCATTATCTATCTCTTGTGGTGGTGGTGGCTCATTTTCTTTTTCAAATAAAGTATTGGTATTTTTAGTATATAATAAATATAACCAAGCTTTTACCCTTAATTTATATTCAATTAGATTTAATAAACAATGTGATTTCCTTTCATTGGCTAATCTAAGCATTTTAGAATTATTTAATTGTTCATTATTAAATTTATTGATTTGAAGTTTTATAAAATGAATTAATTCATGCTTTGGTTGAGTGTCAAAATGAATATTAAGATAAGATTCAAGTTGTTTGAAAATTGTACGATGATGTGGAGGTGATTCTGATGTTTTTATTAAAGAATCTATAAGTGAAGTATATAAATTGTCCATTGTTTGTATATTGAAGATGAAACAAATTAATATTTAAAGAAAATATTATAATACAGTGTTTTCTTTTTCTTTTTTTTTTTTTTTTTTTTTTTTTTTTTTTAACATGTAACATGAAAATATTATTTCTCTATTAGGTAATCAGATTGTAAAAACTCGAATGGTTTGTGTTAAATAAGTTTTAACTTGAACTTTTAACATTTCAAGCATTTATATAGCTATTGACCAGTCGATTAAGTATATTTATATATATATATATATATATTTATATATAAGATTAGAATTTAATTATTAAAAATTTGATTATATATTAAATTATTACATTTATTTACTTTCCCTGTTTCTCTTTTGTTGTAACAAATTCTTTTTAATAAGTTTCTTCCTTTCATCTCTACGGAGTTTCCTTGGATCTAACAAATCATCTGAATCTGCATTATTATTATTATTATTATTATTACTTGATTCAACTTCAACAGCCCATTGATCATCAATTTTTTTATTAATACCTTTATAACCCCATTTATTAACCCATTGTTTTGATTCTTCATCATAAACAAGTTTACCTTCTTTACCTTTCTTTTGAATACCTTTCTTTGCCGCAAATTTTTCCCATCTAGTTAATTCTCTTGGTTTTGGAATTGACTTCTCTCTTGGTAATTTAAAAATTGGATCTGGTAATGTAACTAACGTTATATTATCCTTTTTTTGTAATGGTAGTGATAAAATTTGATTAATTAATAATTGAACATTGTCACGTGTAAGATCTCTAATATATTCTTCTCTTTTATTATTATCACTTAATTTTAAATGATCAAGTGGTTGTGGATCATTGACTGTTAATAAACCTAAATCGAAATTGACTGGGATTTCTTTATCCACAGTAACTGGTTTTCTCTCTAATTCTTCACCCATTGTTGTGTGTTATTTGGTGGTTTGTAAATGATTTATAGTTGTATTTATAAAGGAAGTGGAAAGTTTTAAAAGAAAAGAAATAAAAAAAATTTTCATAAAAAAAAAAAATGAAAAAAATGAAAAAAAAAAAAAAAAAAAAAATTTCAAACGGGGCGAGCGACTTCCCAAAAAGGAAATTTTGTTTTGTCTTTTTATTTATAACAAAATTTTACAAAGTTTTACAAAGTTTTATAAAAAAAAAGAAAGGATTTTACCTCCTTCCATTTTGTCTTCTGGACTTCTTTCTGTTGTTGTTGTTGTTGTTGTGGAAGTATTTCTTCTTGTTGACGTTCTCTTCTTCGTATGCGATATCTCCATCACCATCGATTTTGATTTTATTCAAATCACGTTTGTCAATCTTAGATGTATAGAATCCAAGTGTCTTACGACGTCCTTTCTTGTCTTCGATATCAAGGACATCCATGTCTTCAATCTTCTTAGGTTGTACCTTTTTAATACTACGTAATTTACTAAAATCAATATCTTCTTCAGTGTCTTTGGGTGTTTTATTGGTTTCTTCTTCAGATTCTTCTTCAGATTCTTCTTCTAATTCTTCTTCAGATTTTTCTTCTAATTCTTCTTCTAATTCTTCTTCTAATTCTTCTTCAGATTCTGGCACTTGCTCTTCATCATCTTCCTCCCCTTCTATTCCTTCTTTCAATCCCTTGGCTTGTCTCCATAACTCTCTTGTCCTTAAAATTGAAATCATAACATCTTCATCCTTCATTTCAAACTTCTCTCCACTCTTAAGTTTAGCACTAAATACTGCAAAATATGAAATAATACTACCAATATATAAACTCAATGCCTTATATTTAATATTCTCAATAGCATTATCACCCTTCTCTTTATTTAATTTCTCATATACATCTTTTAATTCCTTTAATTCTAAAATTAACGGCACATATTCAGGATATTTTTTACTAATCATTTCCATTTGTGCTTCTTTATTCGATTTTTCAAATATTTCCTCAATTTTCTCAATTTCTTCCTCTTCTTCCCTTTCTTTACCTTCCTTATTCATTTTGTTACCTTTATTATCTTTCCAATCATTAGCTTCCTCTAACATAAAATCTTCCATATGTAAATCTTCCATATGCTTTTTCTGTAATCTAATTGCTTCCTCTTCAAGTAATTTCTCATCTTCTTCATCAGATACTTCATCTGCTCCATAATAATCTCCACCCCATCTTTCTTCATCTCTTTCACTATCACTATTATTTTCACCTTTAAAAAATTCTTCATCAGATTCATCAATTGGGCCTTGTAATTTTTTCTTATAATTCTCAATGTCTGCATCAGAATCAATATTCATTACCCCTTCAATCGCTTCTTCATCATCGGAATCAGAATTATCAAAATTATTCTTTTGATCCTTTAATCCAGCTTTACTCATTAATTCATCATCTCTTTTCTTAGCATATTCATCAACATCATCCAATCCAAATTCTTCGATCCCTGTTTCTTCCTGTTGTTTCTTGTTTCTACGGTTACCGCCCATTTCTTTGATCTTTCTAATACTATCTTAATAGTTATAATAATAGATTAAAGCAAGAAACAAAATGAAAATTAAAGTGGAACACTTGAAAGTTTGAAAATTTTTCTAATTAAAAAAATAAAAAAAATAAAAAAAAAATTATTTTTCATTGCTTACGTAATATCAACACATCTCAAACCAAAAATTTTTTTTTTAGATTCAACTTCCTATAATATAATCAAGAGATATTATATATATATATATGATTTGAATGAATAAATGATAAATACTAATTCTTACTATTCCTATTCATATCTAGTTAATAATTCATAGATTGTCATGTCAAAAAGATTAGATAGTATCACCCGCCCAACACCAACAGGTGCTAAACCTGCATTAAAATTCAAACCAAAAGCCGTCTCAAGAAAGACAAAAGAAGAAAGAGAAAATGCAAACAGGATCAATACTCCTGGTGTTAACAGAATTGTTGAAAAAAATAACAGAAAACTAAATACCAAAAAAACAAATAATAATAATGCTAATAAAAAATTAAATGGAACACAATTAGTTATGTCAGGTCCATTAGCTGAAGGTACAATTTCATTAGGTAATAATTCTAATATTAAATCAAATTATAATAATAAAAGTTTATCAAATCCATTATTAGAGAAATTAAAATCAAAAGCTTTATTAAAAGAAAATAATAAAAAAATTAAAATTAAATCTGAAAATGATAACACTATATTTGATAATAATTTAAATAATGATAATTCAGATTCTGATAATGATAATGATAATAATGCAATTGATATGAGTAAAAAATCAATTTTAGATGATGATTTATTAGATGAAGATGGTGATATGGATTTACATAAAATAGATATAGATTTATTCCCTGTTAGAGCAGAAAGAAATGAACATAGAGAATATGGTGAAGAAATTAAAACTGATAAAACAATTAAAACAGAATTTCATAATGAAAAATCAGTTATACCTTCAGAGACTCCATCAAGAGAATCAACTTTACCACCAAAGTATGATAATAATGATGTAAATCCTATTGCTAAAAATAAATTAAAAGATTCAAAATCTTTAATAAATAAAGATGATGCAGATGTACATATGAATAATTATCAACAACAATCAGAAAATGAAAAATTAGCTCAAGATTATAATATTTTATCAAATAATTTAAAAAATTTAAATTTAGAAAAAAATATGTTTTTTTTCATGCAATTACCTTGTTCATTACCGATAATTGATGGTAATTTAAATGGTAAGATTGGTAAAATTAGAATACATAAATCTGGTAAACTAACAATGAAAATTGGTAAAATTAAATTCGAAATTTTAAGAGGTGGTTCCTCAGATTTCAGACAAGATGTTGTGCTAATTGATAATGAAAATAACAAATGTTATCACGTTGGCAATATTAAAGAGAAAATAACTGCTATACCGAAAATTTTATAACTTCATTACTTTAGCTATATATATATATATAATCCTACTCCAATTTAACTCGTTTCACATCATTTTTATCGTCATCACCTTCATTGTTCAATTCATTATGTTCCCTCTTATTTGTAATTATCACATCTCTGGAAATCTTCTTGAAATATTTAACAGGATCCAAACAAAAATGTGCTTTTAATGAAATTATCTTAGCTTCTTCAACCGTTGGATCGATTTGTTCTTGCATTTTTTTAACACATTCTTTAATTATTTTAATCATTTTTTCATATCTCTCAATCGGTTTTCGGTCTTTTGGATCTTTAAACTCTTCTTTAATTTCCTCCTTAGTTTCCTCCTTTACTCCATCTTTTTTTGTTTCTATTTTAACCTCTTGATTTTCATTTTCATTTCCACTTTTAGCTATCACACCATTTTTTTCATTCTCTAATTCATTCATTTTCTCTAACATTTGTTTCCTTTTAACACCAAATTTTCTCATTAAATACCTCATACAAACAACATCATCAACTATATATAAAGATGCAAGTGCAATTTGTGGTGGTGTAAATAAAAATTGAATATCATTAAAAATTGAATCATTGATTAAATTCTTACATGATAAATAATCTTTATATAATCTATTAAAATCAATCTTTGTTAAAACATTTTGAATATCTAAATAAAATCCATATAATGGTCTTAATGGATGATGACACATTAAACTAAACCTTAAAGATTCTAAAATTAAATATTCATATTTTAAAATACTTTCAGGTGTAGTTTTAGGTATTGCATTTGAAAAATTTTTAATACCAATAAAATTATTTTCACTTTTAGCACTAAGGAATAAACATGTATACATTATTTGTTGTGGGTAATATTCCATTATACTATGACTTAAATAAAATTTAAATAAATATGAAATAGCAGTAAATTTAACTTGATTACTAAATTTGAAAAAATTTGATAAATCTTTACATTTTCTAGCATAATAAATTATAATTAATCTCTCTTCATTAACTGAAATTTGGGTAAGTTTATCATTATTGCTATCATTCACAAATTCTTTGATTAATAAATCAGTATCATCATTTAATTGTTTAATTCGATTCTTAAAAATTTCTTCCCCACGTTTGTTTAATTTAATTCTTAAATCTTTTAGATTTTCTTCATTAAATGACCAAAATCTGTATTGAGTGGATCTTCTGTATAATTCATCATTATTTACTCGATGTGGAACATGATCTTCAATACCATGCATCTTGGGAGTTAATTGCTTCGATTCACCACTCATTTTTATCTTACCTAGGGTTTAACATATATATAGATATATAAACATATAAACAAATAAATATTTAAAGATATCTTCCTGTAAGTGACATAAAAAAATATTCAAATTCATGTTACCGTTTTCACACACAAAATTCGCCACGCCAAAACAAAAAAATATTAAAAATATTGAAAATATCAAAGTTTTTACAACTTTTTACTGAATCAAGATAAATAAATAATTGAATTATATAATATAATTATAAAAAAATGAAAAGATGAAAAAGTTGATAACAAACAATACTTACTAATGCGGGATAAATATTTAAATAGGAACTTCAATTGATATTTTTGTATCTAAATATAAAAAACTCAATAGAATAAAGTAATATAAATATAAATAAATAAAGTCAAAATTTTAAAAATTCATCCACATTCCAATTAAAGAAATAAAGAAAAAACTTTTAAAATATATCAACTTCTTATCATTTCATCATAAAATAAATATAAATATGGAATAAATAATTTTTTTTAATAAAAAAAACAGTATACTAGCTTAACATAAACGTTTCATTATTTTTAGAAAGTTGCAACGAAAGATTCAGTTGCTGCCTTTAATTTAGCCAATAATTCTTTGGATAATTGACCTTTAGTCTTAATTGCTTCTAAAATATCAGCATCGTTAGTCTTTAAGTAAGCTAAGAAATCAGATTCGAATTTAGCAATCTTGTTTAATGGTAATTTATCTAAGTAACCATTAACACCAGCGTAAATAACTGGAACTTGTTCTTCAGCAGCTAATGGAGAATATTGTTTTTGTTTTAATAATTGGGTTAATCTTTCACCTCTGGTTAAAGTTTGTTTAGTTGAAGCATCTAAATCAGAACCAAATTGTGCGAAAGCAGCAACTTCTCTGTATTGAGCTAAGAATAATTTCAAAGAACCAGCAACTTGTTTCATAGCTTTAACTTGAGCAGCAGAACCAACTCTTGAGACTGATAAACCGACATTAATAGCTGGTCTAATACCCTTGTAGAATAATTCAGCTTCTAAGAAAATTTGACCATCAGTAATGGAAATAACATTGGTTGGAATATAAGCAGAGACATCACCACCTTGAGTTTCAATAACTGGTAAAGCAGTTAATGAACCACCACCATTTGCAACGGACATTTTAGCAGCTCTTTCTAATAATCTTGAATGTAAGTAGAAAACATCACCTGGGTAAGCTTCTCTTCCTGGTGGTCTTCTTAATAATAATGATAATTGTCTATAAGCAACAGCTTGTTTTGATAAATCATCATAAATAATTAAAGCATGTTTACCATTATCTCTGAACCATTCAGAAATAGCACAAGCAGTGAAAGGAGCTAAATATTGTAATGGAGCAGCTTCAGATGCAGTTGCAGCAACAATAATAGAGTATTTCATTGCATCATGTTGTTCTAAAGTTTGAACTAATTGAGCAACAGTTGATCTTTTTTGACCAACAGCAACATAAACACAATATAATTTCTTTGATTCATCTGCACCATCATTCCATCTCTTTTGATTTAAGATAGTATCTAATGCAACAGCGGTTTTACCAGTTTGTCTATCACCAATAATTAATTCTCTTTGACCTCTACCAATTGGGACTAAAGCATCAACAGCTTTTAAACCAGTTTGCATTGGTTCAAAAACTGACATTCTAGGTAAAATACCTGGAGCTTTTAATTGAGCTCTTGAAGTTGCAACAGCTTCAATTGGTCCTTTACCATCAATTGGTGCACCTAAAGCATCAACAACTCTACCTAACATTGCTGGACCAACTGGGACATCAACAATCTTACCAGTTCTTTTAACAATTTCACCTTCAGTAACTTCTCTATCAGAACCAAATAAGACAATACCAACTTGTCCTGGTTCTAAATTTAAAGCCATACCTTTAACACCGGATGCGAATTCAACTAATTCTTCAGCTTGACAGTTGTTTAAACCGAAAACTCTGGCAATACCATCACTATATTAAATTAAAATATAAATAAGATTATAATTATATTTATTTTCAAAGAAAGAAAAAAAAATAATTAATTAAATGTTAGTATTAAATTCAAAGAAAAGATTAAATCAAATTAACTTAATTTTATTAATTATTATTATTATTATTATTGATTCTATTAGTAAAAATTATTTGTATGTTTATTAATATTTAATTTAAGAGTCTCTCGCACTTACGGGGAGAGGGAAAATTTTCAATTTTTTTTAATTTTGAGTGAGGGAATTTTTGATCTCAATATTAATTTTAAAAAATATTTTGATTTAACTCTATAATAATAATAATAATAATAATAATAATAATAATAATAATAATAATAAATGATAATTTGTTATAATTAATATAATACATACCCAACAGCTAAAACTCTACCAGTTTCATCTAAGTTTGCTTCTTCAGAAACACCTCTAATCTTAGATTCTAAGATAGAAGAAACTTCGGTTGGTTGTGCCTTTGCGGAAGCATAGGTTCTTGCAGCTAATGGTCTTGCCTGTAATTAGAAAAAAAAATAGTTAGATTAATATTGTAATAATAGTAATAAAACATAATGTTAGTATTTTTTCTCCTCTAATAATTTTATCAATTTAATTTATTTTATTTTTAATTAATTAATTAATCAGATAATTAATTTTAAATTGAATTGATATTAATAAATGATTGATTTTAATTAATTGGTTAATTCATTAATTGATTAATTATTATTAGTAAATCTAAAACATACAATTCTTGGGACAATTTTAGCATTGACGGCTAAGGCTTGCTTAGCAGCAGCTCTGACGGTTCTAGCGGAAATCATTATTATGTGATGAACAGGTGTCAAACAATTCACTTAATTTAAGTGTAAAAGGAAATGAAAAGAGAAATAGAATGATAAAAGTGAAAAAAAGATGTAAAGAATGTAAGAAATGAAAGAAATGAAAGAAAACAACTAAAAGAAGAGAAAGGGAAACAGTTAAAAGAGAGGGAACCAGCTCAACACACAGCTCAACACACACTATAAAAATAACCACCAAAATATTACTATGTATTTTCATATATACTCAACACGAGGGCAAATTAAAAAGCTAAAAAGCTAAAAAAGCTGAAATGCTCAGCTCTGAAAATGCTCAGCTCTGAAAATGCTCAGCTCTGAAAATGCTCAGCGCTCAGCGCTCAACTCTCGTTCGTTCGTTGATTATTCTCTTTCACTCTTTTTTTCAACCACACAAACGCGAATTCTATATATATTATTATATTATATATCTAAAAACATACACTATATATTTTATTATATTAATATTACATAATACATAGTATCAATATCAATATCTATCGGGGTGAGAGGACTGAGGACTGCTGCCATTTTGTGCCACGGGTCCCTAATGAACTGTAATGCATTCTGATTGGTTATTAAATTTTAGTGTTTAGTGACTATCCAAATTAGGAAATTGAAGTTTTTTAACCTATCATGTTTTTTTCTTGTTTTCCTATTCAAAATAGGTAATAAAATTTATTATCATTATATATTATCATTATATATTATATATTATATATTATTATTCAATTAGTTTAAGTTTAATTTTCTATTAATAAAGTAAATCTATTAATTTATAAAAGAAAAAAAAAAAAACATAATGGATATATGTAAATAATGAATTATTTTTATTTTAAAGATAGATCATTTAATAAAGTTATTAAAGCTAATGTACTATTACCTGTAATTAATTTGCCAATTAAGTCAACATTGATAATTTTAATACATATTTTTTTTTTTAAAATTTTTTCACAAACTAACCAATATCTTGATTTGCACAAGTATTATCTAAAGAATCTGCAAATAAACAAATCTTATAACCTTTAAATGGATAATTATCTAAAAAAATTTTTTTTTTCCATTGATACTTGCAGCAATTAAACATGATAAACCATGAGATAATGAACTCGAAGCATCTAAATGAAAAAAATTGTTAATAATATCTCAATTGGATGATTATCATTTGAAAAATATTTACTATTCTTCATCTTAATATATCTTTTATCTGTACCAAAAATCAAAATTTTTTAAATTACACCTCTATGGATGTGAATATGTTGTACCATAATAATCAGTCTTTATATTATTATATATAATAATAAAGAATATGGCATTTGATTCAGCTGAATCTGATGTTGGCTTGTTAGTTATTAAATTCTGTGCTTGACATTGTTTTTTTATTTTATTTTGTATTTTTTATTTGTTATTTATTATTTTTTATTTGTTATTTAATATTCGTTTAAATTGTTAATTCTTACTTTAGATAAAATTTAAAAAAGAAAAATGGAATCATAATAATAATTAAATTGGAAATATTTTGAATTTTGGATTAATTAAGTCTGATAAACTAATAATTAATGAAATGAACCATGTTTTTTACCCCGGATAATTATTAATCCGGTTATTTCTCAATAGTTATAATGTAAGTGGCGCATTACAATCACTCACGTGACTCTGCATATATATATATATATATATATATATATATTAAAAATTGTGTATATGATGATACACACTTTAATTGCCTTTTGCACCGAATGGATTGTTGTTGTTGTGCTGTCAATTAGTAGAACGGGTGGATGTATTGATAGTTGGTTTCCACTTTGATTGATTGGTTATGTAATATTACTCTCATGGTGTTTCCCAATTGGGAAATTCGGCACTTTGGCTATCATGTTTTCAAATTCTTCTTTCCTCGGATTAATTTTATCAATTTATTAATCTATTCTTTGTACTCTCTTTTAAATCTTATTTAATAATCTGAATACTATACCATATACATTATAATATTTAATTAATCCAATCAATCAATCAATCAATCTATCTATCTATCTATCAATTTATTATAGGAATGATATTATCCTATATAACTGATAATGAAAATCTATTGACTTATAATAAACCTAAGGATAATTATTCAATACCTAAATATCCAATAATTTTATGTCACGGTTTCTCAGGTTTTGATCATTTATTTCAATTACCAATGTTTTCTCCATCCCCTTTAACGGATAGATTCAAATCAATCTTTAATAAAATTTATTCCCCTAATTCTAATCAGAACTCTAACCTTAATTCTACCTCTGATTCAAATTCTAATATTAAATCTGATCTTAATCTTATACCCAATTCCGAAATTGATTCTTCATCTTCATCAATATCTAATAATTCTTCCATTTCTAATCCTTTATCATCTAATGATAATAATAATAATAATAAAAGCACACAATTATTTGATGAAACAAAAAAAAAATTTAATAATAAAACAATTCAAAATATGGGTATTGATAATAAATCAATTGTTAAAAAGGGTAAATATTTAATTGAATATTGGAATGGAATTAAAAATATTTTAGATCAAAAAGGTTGTAATGTACTGATTGCAAAAGTACCACCTTTTGCTTCAATTGAAACAAGGGCTAAAATTTTAAATGAATTTATTGAAAATTCATTACCTTTAATTAAACAAAAACTAAACTATAATTCAAATGATCCAATTAAATTAAATTTAATTGCTCATTCAATGGGTGGACTGGATTGTAGATATTTAATTAATAAGATAAATAATAATAATAATAATAATAATAGAAATTATCAAATTGTTTCATTAACAACAATTTCAACTCCACATAGAGGTACATCGGTTGCAAATTTTGTTCTGAATTATGTACCAGCTTCAATAATTGAAAATAATTTTCCTTCAATTTTCCAATTATCAACAGATTATGCATATCAATTTAATGATTTAATTAAAGATGATCCAAATGTAAAATATTTTAGTTATGGCGCTAGAATGAAACCAAATCCAACATCAATGTTTTTAATTACTTGGAAAATTATAAATGATAATGAAGGTCCAAATGATGGTATGGTAAGTTTAAAATCAGCTAAATGGGGGGAGTTTAAAGGATTTTTAGATGATGTAGATCATGCTGATTTGATTAATTGGATGGGGATAATTAAAAAGACAAAATTATCCTTAGGTATATCAACTTTTAATCCAGCTTATTTTTACTTAGATATTATAAATAATCTTGCAATAAACGGTTTATAAAATTTTATTACTATAATATATTATATCATTCATTACATATATTTTATTCATATACAGGTAAGTGTACACTATAATGAATAATCAATTTCCCTATTTATATAAAACCTTTTTCTTTTCATCTTTTTTTTTCTTTTTTTTTTTCATATCGTTACAATAAATTTTCATATAAATACATCATTTCCTTATCAACATCCTCACAATATCCTTTAATTTGTATATATGAATCAGGATATGTATCTTTAACTTTTTGACAGTTGGAAATTTCTGAACTAATCCAGTCTTTCCATTCTTTTAAGATAAACTCTTTCTCAATATAATTTAATAAATTTAATTTTGTTAATAATCTATTTCTTTCAATTCTTAATCCAGTTAATTTTTGAGCTAATGAAATTTCTCTTTCACCTTCCAAGTGATGTAATTCATAAATATCAATTAATTCATCACTTTTATCAATTCTTGAATACCTATTAATACTACCTAAATGTTCATGTTCTAAAAATTGCCAATAACAATCACTACCTCCAACAACTGCACTTAAATCTGTTGTATTTGGATTAATCATTTCATTAATTTCTTCCATACTAATTGATCTTTCCATTAAATAATTATCTCCAATTAAAGATTTCATATGTCTATCAACATTACGTTCCCTCCAATATGACGTACTTGTACGTCCTATTAGCCACATATTAAGTAATATAGATGTACCAAATAAGAAAACTAATATCATATTAGTATTAAAGAAATTAATAATTGATTTAATCATTAAAAGTATTGCCCTAACTGATTTAATTAAAAATCTTTCAACTTCAAAATTAATCTTTTCATAATAAAATGTAGAAAATAATTGTAACGGTATAAAACTAATTGAATCATCAAATGTTAATTCATCTTTAGTTGCTTCATCACTATCATATTTTGTAATTGATCCATAAGTTTTAATTGCAGATGCAATCTTTCTATTATCATGACCAAGCAGTTTAACAGCTTCAATTAATCTATTTTCTAATGCTTCCATTCTAAATATCATTATTTGATGAATTATTTTACGTGTAAACCAATTTAATACATTATTACCTCCAGCTAATGAATAATAAATCATTAACTTAGATGTTTTGGAATCTAAACTATAAATAACAAATCTTAAATAAATTTTTCTATTGACACCGAAAACAAATGTTAGATATGGAGTCTCTTGTAATATATTATAATATTTATTATTAACAATTCTTTCAATTGTTTGTTTTGCACATGGAACTTTAAAAACTGGATTCCAAACAACTCTTGTTAATTTTTGTTTCGAATCACATCTCCATAAACTATGTTTAGAGTTAACCTCTTTAAATATACTTGACGATAAAGGTAATGTACATTGTAATAAAAATGATTCATCACCAAATAATATATGAAATAATGCTTTTGAAGGTACTTTAACTTTTTTAATTAATAATAAACTCATTTCTAATGTGTAATTAATTTTATTTTCTGTATCAATATCACTAATACCTGCAGTATTATTCAGTGAATTTGAATTTTCATTTGAAGGTAATTGTAATTTAATCCCCTTGAATTTATCAAGTTTAGAGAATGAATTTGAGGATCCTAATTTTAAGCTAGAATTTAATGATTTATTCAAATATTTTTCAGTTTTAATTTTCTTATATGCTTGTTGAATATGTGATAATTGAGAAATAACATGTTGTAAATTTTTTGGATGAGATGATTTCATATTTTCTAAAATAAAATTAAATTGTGTTTTAATTGAATAAATATCATCATCATATAATTCCATTTTAATAGTCATACCACTAACAAAATAAATTTTTAAAATTGAATTACCATTTGCTTTTTCAATTATATCAGCATCAAGAAAATTTGTTAATGGGATTGGTAACATTGAAACTAATCCACATGTATGACTATAAACATAGAATGAATGAGTTGTAACATATAATGCACAATAAATATTTTGTTGAGAATTTGGTGACCATGATGCATTAAATCTTAATAATGTACATTCATCATCATTAATACAAACTTCAAAAATTGATCGAAGTTCAGCATCTGCAACTCTTAAATTTTCTGGATAATAGTCAGGATATCTTAAATTAATAATCGATCTTGGTGGTAATTTTTTAGTATTTTTCTTAATCATTTCTTTACTATCTTCATCAAGTACAAAATATAAACCCCAATTAACAAAACCCCAAAAATTAGCAGTTGTTGCAGATGGAACAGTTGTCGATGATAAATATAAGTGTGACATTGAAATTTTTTCTGTCATACTTGTTTTTAAAGGTGGATTAATTGATAATGTAAATTTCATATTTGAAAGTTGTAATTCAATTAAATGTGATGTTTTCTCAAATTGTGGATCAACTGGTGTTACATCAATCAATTCTAAATCTTTTGCAACAACAGGTACTAATTTTAACATATTTAAACATGGAGAATATCTTTTTAATGCAAATTCTGATTTTTCCTCCTTGGCAATTCTACTAACATTTTCAAAAACTGTTAACCAACTTTTCAATTCAATCAAAGTTTCAACTTGAATAATTAGATTTGTTAATTGACTATTAATTTGGAAACAAAATTTTCTATCTTCAGTTGGATAATGTTTAATATTTGCTAATAAAATACCAATTTTATCACTTTCTTGAACATACTGACCATTTTGAGATATTGATAAGAATCCGAAAACTCCATTTTTAACAAATAACCATCTTTTAATCCAAACTTCACCCTTATTACCATTTAATTTTTGAGATTTAATGAAAACCCAACCATGTTTTTCGAGTAAGTTTTTTTCATTGTCAAGGTAAAAATTAGACTCATTTATAGTTGTTGAATCAAAATCTTTTACTTCTGAGCTTGGTGTAAACATTTTAATTGCACCTTCTTCTGAGTTAATTCTAGCTCTATTTAAATCTTTTAAAAGTAAAATTGATGATGTTTGTTTTAAATCTGCAGATCTATTTAATTGTTTAATTTCTTCAACTAAATTTGTTAAGCCAATTGCATCTGATAATCTTGCACCATAATTTGTATTTCTATTATCAAATGAATTCCAAAATGAACGAGAGAATTCAGTAACACCTTTACTAATTTTTGATTCTAATTGTTTAACACAAATCCATAATGACATTGAAATATGAATATATTGTTTTCTAATTTCAAATAATTGTAATGCATCTTCTCTAGTTTTATTAGAATCATAACTTTTTGGTAATTGCATAAATTTAGCAGATATAATATCATATTTATTTTGAATTCTTTCAAAATTTCTTCTAATCTCTAAATAATTTGGAATTTCATTCTCTAAAATATGACTAATATTTGAGAATTGGAGATCATCAACTTTTAATAACATCATAGCACTATCAAATATAATTTTCTGACCTTCTAAATATTTTCTAATACAAGGTTTTGAAATATCATTACTAATAAACTGAATATCATTAATATAAGGATTAAATAAACCTTCAATTTCAGATTTAACTTGTACAAAATTATTCCAAGCAATTGCATATTTCTGTAAAGCTGAAATTGATTTCTCCATTTGATGAGCACATTGTAATATTGAAACATGCATATAATTCATTGAAGCTCTAAAACTTGGAGAATCCATTGTTGCTTCTTTTAAACCAACTGAAACTAATCTAACTAGTCTTTCGGCAACATAATCACTTGTTGATTTAACTGACGATTCACTTTCAATAGTTTTTATCTTCTCCATTGTGAATAGGTGATTTTTGGATTGTCTAATTGACTAATCATAAAAACAGATAAAAGAAAGAAGGAAAGAAGGGAAGAAGGAAAGAAGGAAAGAAAGAAAGAAACATAATTATAAATGAATGCACAGTAAAAATATATATATTAGATCAAGAACGCCGCCTATTTGTCGGAGCATCTTATGAAAATTACTATTATTCTCGGATGCTTTGAACATAATATTTTTAATTTAAATGTTATATGATAATGAATTATTTACATTAAGTTAATTAATTATGTACAGTATATAATTTATAAAAGTTTACTTTACTTATTAGTTATCATTAAGAAGATGTTCTATTTTAGAATAATAAGATTTATCAACTAATTCTTTAATTTCTTCTTTAACTAACCATTTAAAATCAGTAATTGATTTATTTGATTTTTGTAAATCGAATTTACCTGCAATTATATGAGATTTAATTAAGAATTCTCTAGTTAGATTTTGATCATTATTATTTTCAACAACTTTACCATTTGAATCATATTTAATTACAGCAGCTGGAGAATTTGAAACAGTCCAAGTATTAATTTTATCACCACCAATTAATCTTAAACCATCTTCTGCGATTTTATGAAGACCATTATCTTCATTTGAAGATTCAACATTAAAAGATGGGAATTTCCAATTACCATTTGATTCTTTAATAATTAAATAAAGAGTTCTTGGTAATTTTCTTTCTAAAGAAGTTTGATCATTTGATTCATCAGATTTTGTAATTCTTGAATTTGGTTTAATTGGTCTACCAACATTATCTAAATCATTTAATTCTGCTGCATCACTTGAAGCTGAAGATGGATTTGATTCTTCTAATTCAATATGTTTCTTTGGTAATATCACATCTTGTTTAAATCTTCTATCTCTACCATGTTTTATATCTGGTACACCATTTGGGAACCAAACACCTCTAGCTGAAGGTATTGGATATTTTTGAGCTTTTGTGAATTCTCTTTCTGCAACGGTACCTTTTTTAAAATAAAACCATTTTGGGAATGTCCACATAAGTCTTCTTTCAAGTTCTTCTTGATAATTATAAAATAATTTTTCAAATTCAGAAATATCCTTTGTTACTATTGGAGTCCTTGAAAGTATCAAACTAGATTTTATTGGAGTGGTAGATGCAGTTGCAAATGATCTTTTGGATATTTGAGTTATATTTTGAATCATATTTTAAATAAATAAATATATATATGTGTGTGTGTGTGTGTGTGTTTAAATGACAGTTTTAGATTTCAAAATAATATAAATAACAATAATAAATGCAGTACAATTGACAATCAAATGAAATCAAGTCAAATTAAATTGAATTAAATCAAATAGAAAGTTGTTTATTAATGACCAATCTTGATAATGATATCTCAAGATGTATATCAATAAAAGTAGGTTTTTTTTTTTTT
>JAJLVB010000097.1:0-43679 GCA_030570135.1 Pichia deserticola | reverse complement strand
AGCCGGGAGACATTTAATGTCGTGAAACTTGTAGGCTATTCTTTATAAGAATATATAAATTAGTAATATATCAGTAAAAAAAAAAAAAAAAAAAAAAAATTATAACTAGTTTTAATAATAAATAATACTTTAATGATATAATTGATAATTGTCAATTATACTTTAATATCTTTATCTTTTACTTGTGGCGAATTTTAAGTCAATGGGCACAGTGAGTGAGGTTAAAGATTGTTTTTAATAAACTTCTCTAGAGCCTCCATATTCTCCCTTTATACAAAAATATAGAATTATAAATATGGAGGAAAGTGATCCCTTTTTATATACAAAACTACGCATATGCCCCAATTATAATTTATATTATAATTGTATTATTTGACGCATTAGTTCTCCCTATTTTCTTAATTAATATATTTATCAACTTATGCTTATCTGCCTTATCTGTTCCTTAATTATTTACTCCGCTTTTATGTCTTATTTATTTAATTTATGTCATAACATGATTCTAGAATTACTCCTCATTTAATTACATTTTATTACTTACAAATTTGTGTCTTTTTGTAACATATTAACTATTAATTTAAATATCAACTGATTTTTATTGGTTTAAGATAAAAATTGATTTAAATAATTAAAACTTAGATTTTATTTAATATGCTTTTATAAAAAAACTCAATATTGGGATACAAAAGATGAAATAGGAAATAAATGTTTGTTTACTTATCAGTTAAAGTATTATAGAATTAAAATCCATTCAAGCCTCTTCACACCGACTTTATAGTTGTTGTTGAAGTTTAATTACCCTTATACCAATATCCATGAGTGATAAATAAAACTTATAAAAATTTCGATTAATAAAAGAAGCTATATAAAAATAGTTCAATAAAATAAACTAACTAATAAGAGGATATTCTCTTATTTATATAATTAACTTGACAACCTCAAGTTATAATAAAGAAACATTTTAATAATTAAACTAATACCATCCGCATGGTAAAGGCATTCTAACATGCGCCTTCAGTTTAAACAATAGAAAACATATATGATGCATGATTAGCCTTACCATCATACGGTTTCTCAGTATGGCATTACAAAAGTTGTAAAGACTATCTATTAAAATTAATTATAACTTAACTTGATAGTTTTTAGCTAAAATTAAATCCCTTTTTATTGTATTCAAGTTTTTCGTTACAAATTATTTATTCAATAAACCCAGAAGGTAATTCAAAATTCATAAATGGTCGGATGGTCTAGTTGGTTATGGCATATGCTTAACACGCATAACGTCCCCAGTTCGATCCTGGGTTCGATCATTTAAAAATCTTTTATTTTTTTTCTTTTACTTTCTTTTTTTTAAAAACTTATTTATTTATTTGTGAGAATAACATTATTTTTCTATGAGGAATAATGACACCATTTTCGACTCTTTATTAATTGATTTATTATATGGTATTATATTTTTAATTGATAATAAATTATTAATAATTAATTTGAGAATTGAGAACTAAAAATGTTGTCTTTAAAATCTACCAATTCACTTAAAAGATTTGAATTATTAAATCAAAAACAATTTCAACAAAAACGTTATTTTTTTAAAGAAATTATTTATGGAACTGCATCAATTGCTTATTCAATTGTTGCACCATCAATTAATTTAGCTAATAAAATAGAAAATAATGAAATTCATATTAAAAAATCAAATAATGAAATTGAACTTGAATCAAATAATTTAAAAAATAATAAATTTTCAAAATCATTTAAAAGACCAAAAAAAAATTATCCTAATCATATACCATTATTTAATTATGAAAAATTAATGTTATTTTTTGGTTCTTCAGTTGGTGCATTTTTACATCCTGAAAGAAATGAATTTATTGTTGCACTAGGTGAATCAACTGCAACAAATAATTTCTTATTGAATTTAAGATCAAATATGTTACATGATCCAATTGGTAGACAAATTTTAAAAGATAGACCTTATATTACATCTGATTATTTACATTTAGATAAATTAAAATTATATCCTGAAAATTCATTCGGTAAATGTTATTATAATTGGTTAATTAGAGAACATTGTTCCCCCGATACAAGAGTTGATGTAAAATTTATTGATGATGAAGAATTAGCATTTATATTTCAAAGATATCGTCAATGTCATGATTTTTATCATGCATTATTAGGATTACCAGTTTATCGTGAAGGTGAAATTGCATTAAAATTTTTTGAATACTTAAATATTGGTATACCATTCGGTGGATTAGGTGCAATTTTTGCTCCTTGGAATGTTAAAAAATCTATTGAAAGAGAAAGACTTTTCAAAATTTATTATCCTTGGGCATTAAAAACTGCTGCTCATTGTAAAAAAAATCTAATTAATGTTTATTGGGAAAAAATAATGGATAAAAATGTTAATGAAATTAGAAAAGAACTAGGCATTGAATTACCACCAGATATGAGATCTCTTAGAAAAAAACATAATTTAACTTCTAAAATTTAAATTGTCATGTTATTTAGTAGAGCAAAAAGGCTAAAATCATAAGATTTTTTAATAACTTATTTGCTAAACATTTTTTTTTTTAATATATAATGATTTTTTTATGAAAATGGAGTAGCTCTAGAATACAATACAATTCAAAAAATTGGATAATTCAAATCGATAAACAATTTATTGTTAGATTTATCAGATCGTTTCTTGAAATAACAACAGCCCAAATTTAATAATATTGTACGTTCGATTAAAAATATAAAAAAAAACTGAATTCATAAACATTTTATCGCAAAATAAATACAAAGTAGTAAAAAAAATAACCGAAATTTACGCTGAATTAAAAATATTCAATTTTTTTAGTATATAATTTTATTTTTAGAACGATAAAATGCCACTTATTTGCTATTTTTTAATATAATAATTTATTACATAAGAGATATATCCACAATTAAAACGTAAACATAAATGACATAAAAAACCGGTATTTTCAACAGTGTTAGCAACTGTTCAATTTAGAGAACTTTTTTTATAATATTACTTAACATTGCTATTTTGTTCAAAGATACAGCATTTACACTTTTATTAAATATAATCATTGCTTGAAAACTTTAGTTATGAGCAAACGAAACAGTAAAAAGAATTAGTTAATCAATTAATTAAACTTATTTTATCAAGATAGCAACTATACAATAAAAAGCGGGCGAAATAAGTAAAAAAAAAAAGAAGAAAATTTACGCCGATTTGCAAATTTCAAGATTTTTATAGTATTCATATTGATCCGATATTTGAATCTAGCCAATTTTGTATTGAAACCTCAAATTTAAAATATATTTCAGTATATTTTGTTCCATAAATTTTCGGTGTGCATGAATCTAGAGTTGAAGATGTTGATAATGATATTATGTTTTGGATTGGTGCTGATAGTAGATTTATTTGTTGTAATTCCGATTCTGTTAATTCTGGTTCAAAAAGCGTTTATTTATTCTTTTCCTCAGTTGGTGAAGCAGAGCGATATGCATATCTAGAAGCAGGAGTGTATTATCTTATGAGCATAGCTCAAATAAACGCAGAAGCCTACGATAACTCAGTGTTAACATTGCTATTTAAGCCTGCTGGTGTTGATTCTTTCCTCAAAAATTGTGATTACCTTTTTTCAGTAACTGAATTTGAAGATGGTGCATGTGCTGATCAAAACAAAACATTGAGCACATTCATTAGTTTAAGTGTGGTTCCAACACTTTCTACTATCTCAACACTATATACTGATATCGATACAACTGTATCCGGTGTTCCTTCTAATATTTTTGCTGCGTTTGTTAATTATCCACAATTGAACTTAGCAAGTTTATCCACAGTTTCAATTGCCAATGCATCATATAGTTTCTATATCAAACTCCTATTGAGTATGATTTTGTTTATTTACCTTCATCATCTAAAGCATCATCATCTAAAAAATCGTCATTAACATCAGCATCATTAGCATCACCTTCCTTCAACAAATCATAATTATCTAGAGTGACCGGTTCATCATCAGTATCCTCCTTATCATTATTAACTGGTTCATCATCATTAATGACTGGATCATCAGGATTATCAATATCATTATATACCAGTGCTACATCTGCTGTCAATGCCCAAGGGACTCTTTTGAAACAGCATCATCTCCATCATTATTATCATCATCCAGCACGACGTCCACTGCATTAACCGGTGCAAATATCGAATCAGAAACCATCACCCCCATTGTCACAACAACCTGTTCAGACTACTCATGTTCATATATTACTATTACAATTCAGTCTGTTTCTCCTAGCGAAGCTTCAACATCGGTCACTGGTTCCACTATCACCGAAACGATTACCAGTTGTTCTGATAACGTCTGCACTGAATCCAAAATCATAGCCACCGCATCTGTTGCTACTACCACCGTCAGTGGTACTTTTTACACATACACAACATACTGTCCTATGACTAGTGCTTCACCGAAATCCGCAATTACTGATACAATAACAACTGTTGAGACTATAATCCGACAACAAATATAATGAAATAACCGGCAAACATATTCCTACCACATCAGCATCTTTCACAACTATTCCTAACAAAAACTAGTGAAACTGCAGGAAATGATGTTATCATTTCTACTGACTCCAGCGAAATCGCAACGACTGAAACAATACTTCCTACAAAAACCAGTACAACCACTCCAATCGAGTCAATGACATCTTCTACGAGATTTACCACAAATACCGAAACTACAATTTCATCTACAAATGAAACCATAAAACTCAATCAAAGATAACAGCAGCTTGACAAGCTAAATCTACACCTTCATCCGCAACTAACTCAGTATCAAGAATCAATTTTTATTCAATTAATGCAACTAATACTATTGGCAATACGATTACTGTTTACCAGTGGTAAATATGAGTCAACCATTGTTGCAACTCAAGGTAATGAGATAGTTTCATCTTTTGTTACATTCACCAGTTTCAGTGAAACTGTTGGTAACTATCCAAGTATTGCACAAAATCACCAACTAAATTAGTTGAGCAATCTTAAACATGTTCTTTGAATAGTAATTCTTCTTATGCTGTTGTTACCTATCAAGGTGAAGGTTCTAAATCAATAATCAACAGTTTAGTGTTTGGTATTTTTGCGTTTGCCCTAGCGTTATAATAATTAAATGCATTTTTATTATTATTCTAAATCCTAATTCAAACTTACTATTTTTCGTAAAAATTTTATTAGCAAAATATAAATTGATAATATAAAATAGGCCTTTAGTCCGTGTTATTGAAATGTATTATTGAAAGTATTGATATAAACAATTAGATTGTTTCTCTCGATTGATTGATTGATTGTTATCTATTATATTCTCTTCTTTCAAACATATAAATCAAATATCGATCTCTTAATCAGGATCAACCAGGAAGAATTAAACTCTTTTATATTATTTTGAGAGTATTAGCAACACTCATTTGCCCGTCAGATGTCAGTCTAACTTTAATACTAATCTAACTTTATCTAAATATAATCTGCTGATTTAACATACTATAATAATATATTATCAATCACAATTATTTGTCTTCAATTGACGTTACTATTTAACAATAGCAAATATCGTATGTTTAGTCATTACTGCAGATTTCCGGAATGATCATATATCTTGGAATGACTTGATTACGAATATGATTTCACTACTTAATTATAAATCAACATCATTCGATTATAATTCTTTATTAGTGCTTGTATGTAATCACAGTATTTCTAAAAATAACCGTCGACGTTAATACTATTTGTATTGGTTAAATTTCATCATCACCTTTTACAGATCTGACAAATCGAACTGATACAAACTTCGTGTAAATTTACTCGTAAGAATTCAAGCCTCTCATTCTAACAAAACTACCTGAATTTTATGTTCAAATGATATAATACAATATTTTTGCAAAGTATAATTTCTTTATTTTCTATTGTCTAAAATATTTCTAATTTCATTAGTACCTCCATTTTTTAATAAAAAAATATATTATATATATATTATCTATACATGATTTTTTCGTTTTCTAATATACATCATTAACTGTATTATAAAAATTAATTTCAAAAAGGTAGAAAACTAGTATTTTTCATTAATTTTAATTGACGCGCCGATTAAACAAAAATTTATTATAAGATGATATGATATATATCGTTTCACTTACATAAAGTACAAATTTAGTATAAAAATCAAATTATTTAATTAATATAACTTATCTAAATTAAATGATATGTTCATAATCTTATTGAAGTTATATTATCAATTTACACAAACGGATATACATAAATACATATATTATGATTAAAACATCACCTTTAACGACACTTTTTTCATTGTTACTTCTATTAGCATTGGGATTCTTTAATATTGTACTTTCATTTGCATTATATGAAACATATTATCCATTATTTGTTATAGGTATTTTTTTATTAGCTCCAATTCCAAATACAATAGCTGGATGTGTTTCTAATTCATTATCTGATTATTCAAGTTATGGAGACGTTGATGATTCAGATCCGGTGAATAGTTTTGAATCATTAATGAAATTCATAACTGGAATATTAGTTTCAAGTGGTACATTTTTACCAATTGTATTATGGAATAATAATATAATACCTAGAGGTAGTTTCATATTGAGTTTAACTGGTGGATTTTTAGTTTATTTAAGCATAGTTTTATTTGGAATTGGGTTTCAATCGACTTATGAGGATAATTATGATTTTTAGTTAATATTGAAGAAAAAATAAAAAAATAATAATGAAACTAAAATTATGTGTTTAAAGAATACAAGGTTATTAGTCGTTTAACTATATATATATATATATATTTTAATACTTTTATATGAATATAAACATATATATTGGGAAACATTAAGATGGATGGTTTATTGAGTCATTATCATTAGTTATATCATTTGAATTTGAAGAAACGTCAACAGAATTTTGTGGTTTAATTTTATTTTCATTAGATTTTTCAGCTTCTCTTTCCTTTAAATCTTTTTCTAATCTTATTTTATTTTCATAATCTTCTTTATCTTTTAATCTTTTTTGAATTAATTCTTCATCACTTACAATTTTAAATCTACCATGTAATAAACCTAATTTAAATTTAGGATGTTCAAATTCACAATCTTTACCTTTTGGACAAAATCCTGTTAAATAATTTTCACATATAATTTTTCTAACATGTTTTTTTAAACAATTTGGACCATCTGGACAAAATCCCATATTATTATAATTCCAACATTCTGGTATTTTATTCTTTGGATCAACATGTAAATAAACACATTCAGGACCTTGAGTACAAACACCATTTGCTGCATAATAAGCACATTCTGGCATTCTTGATAAATTATATTCATGTAAAAAATCACAATTTTCACCCATTTTACATAAACCTCTAAGCCAATATTTACAAACAATTTTATTTTTAAAAATTTTTGATGGATGTTTTAATGGACATTCATTTCCAAGTGGACAATATAATCCATTTGATTGATTCCAATATTCACATACAGGTCTATCAGGATCTAATCCAAAATGAAATTCTTTATTTAAAAATGGTTCAAATAAAAAATGTATCCTATTTTGAGCTTTACTTTTAACTTTTTGAATTTTTTGATTTTGTGACATTATTACTGTTGAATCATATTTTGATTCTATAGAGTCGGAATTATTATTAATATTATTATTATCAATTTTATTATTATTGTTATTTATATTATCGCTTTGTTGAACATTTACTTGATTAGAATTTATATTAGTAGTAGTAGTAGTAGTAGTATCTGAGGTGGTATTATGAATACTAATAGCATTAATTGACAAATTTTTATTATCGTTAGTATTAAAATTTGGAAAATTGTTTCTCGATATATTAATATTCATTGGCATGTTCATATTCATTGGCATGTTCATGTTCATATTCATTGGCATATTTATATTCATTAACATATTCATTGGCGTGTTCATTGGCGTGTTCATTGGCGAGTTCATGTTTATATTATTTATTGGTATATTGTTATTATTAGATACTGTTTGCGGTATCGAGGGTATATTAGGCATCGGACTTGTGACCGGATTTGATATCAAAGGTTTATCAGGAATACCCATATATAATGTATTTTGTTTTTACTTCTAGATCAAGAATAAAGGAAAGAAAATGATAATAAGTTGCCCAGATGTAGAAAAAAATGATGTTTTTTCTCTTTTCATTTCTTTTAATATAAAGATCTTACGTAAGCACACAAAGGGCGGAGGGGGGGCCAGAGAAGAGGTCACGTGTCCACGGCTAATTATATATATATATATATATATAAATGTGTGACAAACATTTCAGAGGCATACACATACATACATACATACATACATACATACATACATACATACATACATACATACATAGATACACATCTTCAAACTCTAATATATTATATATATATATATATCATTAAACAATTTTGAGCAAATAACATAGTCGTTTTCCAGAAATGGAAAAGTGGTAAAAAACAGGTAATTTTTAGCTAATACCAAAACCCGATGGCTGAAAAAAAGAAAAGAAAGAAAAAGAAAAAGAAAAACAAAAAACGAAGAACCGAAGAAGTTAATTGATTTGTAAAAGATATATCATCCATCATATCTGTCAAATATTTATATCGTCTTTTCTTTTTTTTTTTTTTTCATTAACTTTAATTGAGTAATTCAGATTATTTAATAAAGCAATAAATAGAAAGGACAATTCTGATAATTTTATAATGTATACTATTAATCAATTAAATAACAAATTTAATTTGTCAAATGAAGACAAATGTCAAATGGAAAAAATTTATAAAACAATTGCATATTCATTTAGTGGTCCATTAAATTCTGAAGATTTTAAAAATCTTGAAATGGAACATTATATTGATCAAAGAGGTTCAACCCAATTCTTTTATTTAACAGCTGAAAATGGGGATATTGTATCAGTAACTGAAATTGTACCACGTAAGGGTAATATTGAAAATTCACTTAATTTATTACTTACAATGGTTTTCACAAATCCAAATTATAGGAAACAAGGTTTAATTGCTAAATTAATTAATTGGGTTATTAAATATTATGAAACTGGTAATATTTTTAATGATAATTCATTAATAGTTTCAGAATCTATTAAAAATATTCATTGTAAATTATATATTGATTCAATTATACCTCAAAGTTATCGTGATAATTTTAAAATTCATTGGTCATTATATAGTATAATTGATGATTTTTATAAACAATTTGGATTTGTTGAATGTAATAATATAAATTGGTTAGAAATTAAAGAAAAAGATATTAATTTTAAAGATAATGATTTTAAAATTAATAATAATAATAATAATAATAATGATAATAATAATAATGAAAAATTATTAAAAACTAATGATTTAAAAGAATATTATTTTAATAATGAATATAATTTTAATGAAATTATTGATGAAAATTTACTTAATTGTTCATTTGAAGAATCAAGTTATCCTGGCTTTATTGAAAGATTTCAAACTTATATTAAATATCATGAAAATGAAATTCCAAATAAAGATTTTCTCCAAAATTGTGGATTTTTAATTACTGATAATGATAAAAAATTTAAAACAATTATCTTTTTATGTCCATTTTTTTTCATTAATAGAATTGTAGTTAATAGAGTATTCACAAATTGTGAAAATATTAAAGATTTTTCAATTCATTGGAAAAGAGCTCTTCAATTTATTTATAAATATGCTGAAACTACATGGAATTCAATTGATTGTTTAAAAAATTTTGATGAAAATGAAAAAATTATTATGATTGCAGATAATGATTTTATAAGTAAGAATGATTTAATTAGTAAACAAGATTTTATTAGTCTAGTTATAAGTAATGATTCAAATTGGAAAAATCAAGGTAATGGTTTTGTCCTTCCAATGATTAGAGATTGGAAAAATCATAAAATAGAGAACGGTAAGAAACCTTCAATGTTGGCAAATAATGGTCATTGGAGTTTTATGTGAAAGAAAAAAGAAAAAAAAAAGACGAGTCGACGCGTCCTCAATTAATTATTTAATTAATTAATTTACAAATTTTATAATATTGTCTATATATGTTATTTATGTACAACTTCCTTTTTTTTTTTCTTATCTTCAGTTTTATCTTTTTTTCATCTGATTATTAGATAGTAATATATAATATTAGATAGTATTAAATAATACACTATGTTACCCAAAAGTAAAAAAAGTAATGATAGAATAAAACTAGAAAATAACAATCATATTCGACCATTATCTTTTAATTCAAGATTAGAAACATTCCGACAAGTGTATTTGTTTAATGATGAACCTATTTCATATCAAGCAACTACAATTGGATCTTTAATCCCATTTGAACTAAGAAATAAAGAAAAAAAGGTAATTTTACAATCTCCACAATGGCTTGCTCAAGTTGGTTTTTATTATACTCCTTTATCACTTAAACATAGATTTTCAATTACTTGTTCATGTTGTAATCAAATAATTAATGATCCAATACCTTTAGATATTGATATAAGTAATTATCATTATTCAAAAAATCCTTTATGTGCATTATCAGCTATTTGGAAATTTAGAAATAAAATTAACGAAAGTAATAATAATTTATTTATTTTACAAAATGATGAATTTTTTGGAATTGTTAAATCATCTAAAGCTATAGAAATTAGAATTCAAACTTTTAAATTTTGGAATCATAAATTTCCAAATATAAATATTATGGCATCATCGGGTTTATATTATGATCCTTATGAAGATAATGATGATAGAGTTGTTTGTATGTATTGTGGTTTAAGACTTGAACAATGGGAAATTGATGATGATCCAATAAATGTACACATTCATGAAAATCCAGATTGTTGGGTATTTAATTATGAAAGAATAAATAATAATAATTTAAACAATAATAATCTTGAAGAATTACCAGATTTTGATTTAGATAATAATGAAAATATTGATAATGAAAATATTGATAATGAAAATGATATTCAAATTTTATCTGAAAATGACGATGATATACATAGTGTTATTTCATTAACTACTACAACTACAACTACGACTGCAATGCCAATTGAAGTTTTAGATCGTGATGAAGTTGAAGAATTTTTACAAAATGATATTAATGATAATGATAATAATAATAATAATAATAATAATAATAATAATAATAATAATAATAATGAAAGTTTGAAAAGTGATAAAATGGTTGAAATACCAAGTATAAAATCATCTGATCTTAGTCAATTTTTTACTGAATTAGATGCAGAAAGTGAGCATGATGCTGGTGCATCATTTTTTGCTAATAATAGAAAACGTAGACAAGAAAAGGAGAAATTTATAGAGAATAATAGTTCAAAAAATAAGATTGAACCAATTATTGAGGAAACTCATGATGAAAATTCAATTAATGATAACAAAAATGAAAATGTTAATGACTCTTATAATATTAGTGATTATAACCCAGTTGATCAAGATCATGCTTTTGAAAATTTAGATAATTTAAATAATCCCGATATCGATTTAAATAAAAATGAAGAAATTATTCAAAATGATAGTGAAATTGAAAAAGAAACTGATAAACCAAATGATAAAAATCAAGATATTAATTTAGATAATGATGATGGTGATGATGATGATGTTGTTGTAGGAAATAATTCAATAGATAATAAAATTGAAAATGAATTGTTGAGTAATAATGAAGCTATTGACCATAATTCCAAAGAATCGTCTATTATTATAGAAAAAATAGAAAATAGTCGGGTTCAACAATTAGAATCAGAGTTAAAAATTTTGAAAAAACAAATGGAATTATTACGAAATAATCAAACTATTCAAAATTCAGTAAAGATAGAACAGCAACCAACAGATGCTGAAAAACTTAAACAAAGGAAAGAAACATCTAATACTGTTTCAAATCAAATTGATGAAGAAAATGCAGATCTTAGTATAGAAAAAAAAATTGAGAATAAAACTTTTACAAATGAAATAAAAAGAGATGAAGTTTCATCAATACGTAATTCTGATGCAATGAATAGTAGTAATGAAAGGAAAGAAAATGATGAATATATATCAGTTAAAAGAGTAGATAAAATTGAAGCAGATAATGAATTGAAAGATTTGAAAGAAAATAAATTTTCTAGTAGTACTCAAAAGTTAAATAATGAAAAGCAAGAAAAATCCAAAGAAGATGAAAATACCAAGATTGATAATGATAAGGTCAAACGTCATATAAAGGAAGAGGAAGAAATAAAGAAAAATAAGGAAACTGATACTGATCCTCTAACTATTGTGTCCAACTCTAAAAAATATTTAAAAAAACGTGAAAAGAATAAACGTAAAAGGCGGAAGATAATGGAATCAAATAAAGAAATCAATACAAAAAAGGAACCAATAAAAGTACCATCTAAAGTAAATACAAAGAATATTAAAGACTATAATATTATTAATAATAATAACAATAATGATGAAGGAATTGATGTAAAACTTGAGAAGGAGATTTCTGAAGTTCCAACACAGGCTGATCCAATAAATGAAAATAATGTGGAGAATAGTGTAAATGTATCTGTTAATGTTGATACCAATAATATTTTACCTAATTCTGAACCTGAGAAGGGGTTATTTTCAAGTGAGAATATTGATAATAATGATAAAATAGATGATAGTAAACATGAAATATCTCCTACATTATTAAGAAAAAAGGCGAAAACTCTACCTATTATAAATAATAATAATAATAATAATAATAATAATAATAGTAAAATAATATTAGAGACGATAAAAGATAAATTTGAAAAGTTGAATAACTTAATGAATCAAAGAAATGCAATTATTGGGAAAGTAAATCAAATAGAAAATAAAAAGGATAAAGAAGAAATTGAAATTAGTAATCATATAAGAACACATGATGATAATCAATTTAATGAAAGTGATATAATGATTAAAAATCAAAGTACACCATATATTAATAATATAAAAGATATTGATGATTTCAATTTTAATTTTAAATTTAATTTAAATGATAAAGAAGAAAGAAAAGAAGATAAAAAAAATTTAAAAGAAAACTTTAATCCAATAACTGAACAAATTAAAAAATGGGTACCAATTGATATCAATAAATATAAAGAATTTTATAAAGATATTAATGAAGCTACAGGATATATTAAAGAGATATTAGATTCTAAATATGAATTATTAGGTGATGATTTAGAGGGTTTATTAACTGAATTTATTGCTGAGATACCAACGGAACAACTAAAAATGAGTGTTAAGGAATGGATTCTTTGTCAAGAAGAACAAGCTGTGGGGCTTGTTTTAGACAAAGCTGATGAAATGATGGATCAATTCAGGAAAGATCAAGCTAGAGCACTTAATATTCTTGAAAATCTACCAGAAATATAATAATCTAAGATATAAATAAACTTTATATAATATATATGTATCAAATTTGACATGCTGTAGTGTATATGACACATTAATTGTTGTAGTATTCAATAAAAAATTAAAATTGCCCATCCGCGAAGGGCAAAAGACATGAAAAGTTGATATTTTTTTTTTTAACAATGCGATAGAGAAAAATAGTCAATTTCTAATGTTGTCTTTTTTTTCTTTTCTATAAAGAAAGAGGGAGAAAAAGGAAATTAAGGCAAATAGTTTGTTATATATTTATTTATTTGGTGTTTTTTTTACTTTCTTATATCTTCTTTTCCTTTTAGTTGAACAATTAATATATATATATATATATATATATATATATATACAATAATTCATATATAGAGTCTCTTTAAATAATTATTCACTGATTATTTAAAGAAACAATTGAATTCGATTGCATCAAATTTATTCTCCATTTTCAATCTTTCATTGTTTTTTCTTTTTTTTTTAAAAATAAAGGGCGTTTTTTTATCATCATATCATTCTAAACAATACATAAATTTAAAAGAAATAATAATGAATAATCAATCTATTCAAATTGACAATAATTCATCATCATCATTATCTAATCAACCTATATTGAATAATCAAAATATATCTGTTAATCCAGAAATTGATATTGATGCAAGTGATGGTGAATTAGTTTCTATAAATACAAATAATCTAGCAGTTATAAATAATAATAAATCAATTTCTTCATCTTCTTCATCTCAAAATATTTATAATAATATTATTAATAATAATATTACTAATAACAGTAATAATATTACTACTACTACTTTTAATAATAATAATAATAATAATAATAATAATAATTATAATACAACTAGTTTAATGGTAGAAAATATAGATAATGATCCAGATACTGATGATGATCAACATGCAAGATCACAAATATTAAGAATCAGAGCAAGAGCTAATTCATATTCCAATAATAATAATAATAATAATAATAATAATAATAATAATAATAATAATAATAATAATAATAATAATAATAATAATAATAATAATAATAATAATAATAATAATAATAATAATAATAATAATAATATTCCATTTAATTATGGAGGTGCAATTTCATCTTTACCACCAGAAATGTTATGTTTAATATTCTCATATGTTCATTCAAAACCTGACTTAATATCAATTGCATTAACTTGTAAATATTGGGCAGATTTAATAATAAGTATAATTTGGTTTAGACCAGGAATTAATAATAAACTTGTATTTGCTAAACTGGAAAAAACAATGAAATTATCAACAAATCAAACAATGTGGAATTATAAAAAATTTATTAAAAGATTAAATTTATCTTTAATACCTAATTTAGTTAATGATGATTTTTTAAATTTATTCTCTGGTTGTACAAATCTAGAAAGAATTACATTAGTTAATTGTTCAAAATTATCACATTCAAGTATTTCAAATCTGTTAGAAGGTTGTACACGTTTACAATCAATTGATTTAACTGGTGTAACAGATATTAAAGATGATATTTATATTCAATTAGCAACACATTGTAAGAGGTTACAAGGTTTATATGCACCAGGTTCTTCAAATATTTCAAAAGAAGCTGTTTTAGGTTTAATATATAATTGTCCTTTACTGAAAAGGGTTAAATTAAGTGATTGTAATAATATAACAGATGATGTTATATATTCATTAGTTAAAAATTGTCCAAGTTTAGTTGAATTAGATCTTCATGGTTGTGAAAAAGTTACTAATAAATCATTACATATATTATTTTTACAATTAGATTGTTTAAAAGAATTTAAAATTTCAAAAAATCAAAATATTACTTATGAATGTTTTGAATCACCAAATGGTTCAATTCTTTCACTTGATAAATTAAGAATTTTGGATTTTACACAATGTTCAAATATAACTGATAAAGCAGTTGTAAAATTTATTCATTTAGCTCCAAAATTAAGAAATGTTGTTTTATCAAAATGTTTTTCAATTACTGATATTTCATTAAGGGCAATAGCAACATTAGGTAAAAATTTACATTATGTTCATTTAGGTCATTGTAGTAATATAACTGATGCAGGTGCAAAAGAACTGATAAAAAATTGTTATAGATTACAATATATAGATTTAGCTTGTTGTAATCAATTAACTAATGCAACTGTTGTAGAATTATCAAACTTACCAAAATTAAGAAGAATTGGATTAGTTAAATGTTCACAAATAACAGATGAAGGTATATTGGCTTTAGCAGAAAATTCAAGAAATGCAGAAGATACTTTAGAAAGAGTTCATTTAAGTTATTGTGTTAATTTAACAATTTATCCAATTTATCGATTATTAAGATCTTGTCCTAAATTAACACATATTTCATTAACTGGAATTTCACAATTTTTAAGACCTGATATAACAAGATTTTGTAGGGAACCACCATCTGAATTCAATCCTCATCAAAAATCAATATTTTGTGTTTTCAGTGGTGAAGGTGTCAATTTATTAAGAAATCATTTAAATCATTTAATTCAAACTACAGAAGTTGAAGATAGAGAAGCAACTGAAATTTTACAGATTATTAATGGTATAATTAGTACGACAACACCGGCAAGTATGGAACAATTTTCAACAGATCAATCAAGAGAAAGATTTGAACATTTTGTAACAAATGCAATGGATTTTCTACATGATTATGATGGTTTAGCAATATCAATAGAAACTATGGAATTATTTGCCAGGTGTATATTTGGTGGAATTCAGCAAACGCAAGCAACTAGGGTTCAAAGATTTTTTCAATTGATGCATGACAGACCAGCTCGTACTAGAATGAGGGGAAGGTATAGATTACAACTTCAGCAACAACAACTTCAGCAACAACAACTTCAGCAACAACAACAACAACAACAACAGCAACAACAGCAGCAGCAACAACAACAGGAAGAAATTAACAGAATTAGACAATTGGAAATAGAAAGACTCAGGAATGGGGGTTCTGTTTTAATTAATCCGGATGATAATATGAGAATGATTCTAGAAATGCAAGCTAGAAACCCAGTACTTGGACTTAATAACAGATTAATAGAAAACGAAGTTTCAAATAGAAGAAACAGAGATGCATTTACTCCTAATGATTTGCGTGGACGTGAAGAATTGAGAGAAAGACAAAGAAGATGGACTGAGGAAGCTATGGCAACTGGTGGACAAGTTCCTCAAATAGTAGATTCAGTAAATAATAATATACAACAAACTACAGGAAATATGGAAGAAGAAAATGAAGGAAGACAATATGCTAATAGGGGACCTATTGGATTATTTCGAGATGGAAATCAAGATATAGATGAGGAATTTATGGAGGATTAAGCGATAACTCTGTTTTCTAATATGAAAAGCTGATTTAGATACTATAATAAGTAAACATTTGGTAACTGTAATGATTATTAATGAAATTATATATCTATGTACTTGTAATATTACGATAGGTATTCCTAAAGTAATAGGTTGGGTTGTTAAGTAATTTATTGCTTGAACTTCTATAAAAAATATTGTATAGAATACTATATAGTAAGATTAACTTCTAAAGTAAAATATGTAAAAACTTTTCAGTCGTTCAAATTTGAACAACAAAGTTAAGCTTTTTAATGAAAGTACTTTCCATAATTATATTACTATTTAAGTTTCACAAATATTTTACAGTACTTATTATACATATTATAAAATCTAATATAAACCAATTTTAAAAAATATAATGGGCTAAGTGAAAAGTATAGTTTTGTTAAATATTAAACCTCAATTGGGTAAAACATTCTAACTGAATAATAGTATATTGAATTTTGGAGTAAGATATCTAATCTTTCAATTTCTTTTTTAGTGGTTTGGAAATCTTTATTTTCCTGTTCAATGTTTTTGAGAATTTTTTCATTTTCCATGTTATTAAGATTAGAAAGAGAGTTTATCAAAAGTTTCCTTTTTGCATTTAAGATTCTTTTAACTTTCCATTCTCTAAAAGGTAATAAAACAATTGCACTAATAATACTTGCAACACCACATAATATTTGACAATATAAAAACGGTTTCTCCATTTCAGGCCTTTTCAATTTCAATCCAACTAATTCTGCAATTAATAATGGCATACCACCTGTAAACATCAACATTGAAATTGCATGCGTTAGATTTTTACCACCACCCCCTACAACATCTGCAGTCATAGGACCAAAGTTAACCCAATTGACTCCAAGTATAAAACCTGCAAGAAATGCAAATGCTAAAAGTTCTTCATAAGTACCTACAAATATCCAGAAAAAGAATATTAGAATTGTTAATATAACTGTAAATATAATTGTTGTATTAACCCTACCTATTTTATCTGAGCACATACCTAATAATGGACGACCAATGGTTTGTGCAACACTCTGAACTGTAGTAACATTTGAACCTTGCTTATATGTTAAACCAATTGCTGTTGCATATGATGATAATGAAAAAAGTAAAATTGTATAAGTTAAACCATAAATCATGTTCCAAAGAATTAAACAAATAATTGGAACTTGTTTCATTAAATCAAATCTTAATAAAAATGCATATAATTCTTTTGAAAAATTATTATTTTTTGCATTTGAATCTTTTAATGGCCTATAAGTTCTAATTAAAATAATTGAAATTACTAACATAAAACCACAAACAAATGATTGCATTCTTAATGCCCATGAAATACCTAAATTTAATGCTTCATGTTGATTATTTGAATATTTTGGATTATCTAGATACATTTTAATAATTTGATCAACAGGTCTTGCAAAGATAATACCACTCAAACCAGCACCTGCAGATGCAATTCCTTGAGTAATTGATCTTTTCTTTAAGAACCAAGTTGGTAAAATTACAAATGTTGAACCTGCAGTTAATGCGAATCCAATTGACATTAAAAATCCTTGAAACATGATTAACTGTATAACAGTTTTAGAAATTGAGGCTAACCAATAAGATAAAAATATTAATGCAGTTCCAATTGTCATTGTAATTTTATAATGATATCTTCTACATAATGAAACAGTTATTGGACAAACTATAAAAGATAAACCTAAACATAAACCACCAATCATAACATACTGTTCCATTGTTGCACCTGGAAAATAATTCATTGAAGTATAATAATTTAAATAAACACCAAATGCAGAATTTGCACCCCAACTAAATGTATTAATTGATAAAACACATATTGCTGAAGTCCATGCCCAAAATCCTTTATCGGGTGGTTTATTTTCGATATCAAATTTATTATATTTACCAGTATCTTCTAAAATATAAGAATTTAGAGTTGAGTTTGAATTATTTTTTTCTAAGAATTGTTTTTCTTTATTTGAAAAATTTTCAGTTTCTTTAACATCATCAATATCAAGAGAAATTGCGGTACCGATTTTAATTATTTCATTTGGATCATAAGAAGGATTTGGTTCAACTTGAGTTTTAGCAAATTTATTATCATCTTTAATGGTTGATATAATAGTTGAGGTTCTTGTTATAAGATTATTATTATTATTATTATTATTATTATTATTTGTATTGTTTAGATTCAATAAATTTGGTTGATGATTAATAATAATACTTGAATTTTGAGAATCTAAACTAACTATTTCCTCTGTATCTGATATCATATTTTTTTTTTTTTATTAAGATATTAATTTAATAGTTAGTTATTATATATATAATATGATCGATCTAATAATAATATTAATCATCATCATCAAATAAACAAATGATATAAAAAAAACAATCATTTAAATGATTTATAAAATAGAACTACTTATATAGTGGAAATAATTATATAAAAGTTAATGACTAATCAAGAAATGAAATGAAAAATAAAATAAAATAAAATAAAAGTTCCGACAAAAAAAACGATAAGATTACGACGGTATTTCCCAATTAGGAATTTAGCGTTAAAAGTGTGTGTTATTTTTAATTTTATTTTTATTTTTATATCGAACAAATTTGATGATAATTTTCAATGTCATACAAAAAATTAACAAATTGATAATATAAAAAGATACAAAAGAAATTAACTAACTATTAATTATCATCACTTTCTTCATCACTGTCCTCATCGGCTTCATCTAACCATTTTAAGAAAGGTCTAGCTGCTTTTCTAATATTTCTTGAAGTTACTTTATCAACATATTTTTTTGATACATGAGATCCCCAATCTCTAATTACATCTTCTGAAGCTAAATCATTATCATAAAGGGTCATTAAAATTTTAGGTACACTTTTTATTAAATCGATATGTTTTGTACCAATCATTCTTTCTATACCACCAAGTAAAGATTTTTCAAATTTTTCATCAGTAATTAATTTTTGTAATAAACCTTTATGTTCTTCAATTTCATTTATAATATCATCATCGAATATAACTTGAGCTAAAACTTCAATTGTTTGTCTTTCATTTAAAATATCAAGACTTAAAATTTTTTTATAAATTTCAACATCATTTGGTAATTCTGTATTATTATCATCTGATTTATTTTCTAATAACCAATTACCAAATTCTTCAAATTTTACTCTTGATTCACCAATATTTAATTTTTCTAATTCTTTTGCTCTAGCTTTAATTGCTTCTTCACTCATATCAACAGACCAATCTTCATCTTTAACTATAACATTTTGCTTTTCACTATCATTATTATCATTATTATCATTATCATTTGTACCAGCTTTTTGTTTATTTGCAATATCAGAAATAGATTTACCACCACCTACAACATTTTCAGATGCAGTTTTACCAGATGATGATTTTTTTTGTTTCTTTGAAGCATCTTTTGGAGGATTTTTTAAAATATAAGAAACTAATTTATAACTTGGATTAACTTTTGTAATTTTACCACAAGCTTTACAATCTCTTTGTAAATCATCACCATGAACAATTTCTAAAACAGTTTCAGGATTTTTACATTGTGGACATAAAACAAATTTTTCAATAAAACCATCTAATGAATCTTGTAATTTTTCACAATTATGAACACCATTAATTAAATATCTTTCATTTTTATTATCAATTGAAGTTTGAGCACCTAATTCAAAACCAAAATATTTCATAACATATGATGCAGGTCTAGCTAATGCAGTTGCAACTTCTGATAAATTTAAAATATTTGTTTTAATACCATTACCACTACCTTCAGATTTTGCCTGAATTAATGGCATCTTATAACGATAGAAAGGATCATGATTATCTCTACAAATATTAACTAAGGACATTTTGTTCTCTGTTGATTGATGTTTTGATTATAAGTAAGTAATTAAGTAAATATAACTTTACAATATATTAATTATATTCCTTGTTATTTCAAATATTTCCAGTTTGATGTCGTCAAAAAAAGCAAAGAAAATCGAAAAATTTTCACGCTTTGAGCAAAAAAAAAGAAAAAAAAGAAAAAAAAGAAAAAAAAGAAAAAAAAAAACGAGTTCAATTTGTGTGGAGGTCGATCGACCACTTACTTCTCTTTGTTTAGAAATTAATTTTATTATTTGAAATTTATCATGAAACTTTAAAGATTATTTAACAATCTTTAATTAGAATAAATAAGTAAATTATGGATGAAATAAATAAATAAATAGATAAATAACGAAAATGATATGGATCCAATTATTAGATGAACTTTGTACAGCTCTCAAAGATCATGATACATTAAAATTAGCAGTTTTTTTGCTTAAAATTATTAATTTACAAGATTTAGATGATTTTCAACCACAAGGTATAAAGATTGATTTTACATTAATTCAAAAATCAATTAAAGATGCAGAAAACTCATATTCTTTAAATAATAAGATTAATAATAAAGGAATTCAAAATATTAATTATGAATCATCAGCATCAAATGATTATTTTCAACAATTTTTTTTACTTTGTTTAGATTTATTAATTGGATTAAAAACCAATAATATTGAAACTCAAATTAAATGTCAAATTGAATTAATTAATCTTTTATCAAAGAGATTATTAGATGATCCATCATTTTATTTAACACCAATAATTATAATTGCTAAAAATTTAAGATTATTAGTATTTAAAAATTTCCCACCTAATAATAATATAGATTGTAATAATTTATCAAATATAATTGTTGATAATTTTACAAATTCAATCCAAAGGCCATTTAAATTATTAATTTCAAATAAATCAGATAATAAAATTAATATATCTGCAATACATATATTTTCATCACATTTATTTTCAATTTATTTTAAATATAATAAATTAAATGCTGTAATTAATTTATATAAAGTTTTATCAAATACAATTTTAAATAATTCAATTAATTTAAATAATAAAATTGAATTTAATCCAATTTTACCAACAAAATCATTATTTGATTATTTTATTGCACTTTCATTATTAATTCAATCAAATTATGAAAAATCATTTGAATATTTTAAATCATCTTATGAGAATAAACATTCAAAATCTTTAAATTTGAAAATTTTATTTTATTTATTACCATTAAATTATTTAATTTTAAAAAAATTACCAACAAATAAATTCTTTGAAAAATTTAATGATTTAAAAATTATTCAACCATTATTTAATTCAATTAAAGAATTAAATTTATTAAATTTTAATATTAATTTAGAAAAATTTAAATTTATTTTACTAAAATTTAAAGTTTATGCATTATATTTAAAATTTCAATCATTAATTCAATTAGAAATATTTAGGATAACTTATGAATTTTATAAACAAATAGTTATTGATAATTCAAAATCTCATATTGTTCCAATTAAAATTTTCACAAATTCTTTAAATATTTTTAAACAACAAAATCATTCTTTGGATATATCTGATTCTGTTACTGAATGTATCTTATGTTCTTTAATTGCAACAAAGAATATTAAAGGTTATTTATCACATTCAAATCAAGTTATAGTTTTAAGCAAATCTTCACCTTTTCCAACTTACCCGGCTCAAAATTGAGGCCTCTTTAACTTTTTTTTCTTTTTTTTTTGTACTTTTTGGCTGCTAACAAAAAAAAAAAATGGCTGCTTAAATCTTTTTTTTAATGTGTAAATAGATAGATATTAAACATAATATAAAACATATTCTGTAATTAATAATCTTTTTAACAACAGATAATATAGATAGAAAAATGTCAAGTATAAAAGAACCATCACTTACACCATTTAGATTAGAAGGTGATTTTATTCAACAAATATTAACAAATATTAGAACAAGATCAATTTCATGGACTTCATTTGTTAAAGCTGGTTATTTATCAAATGAAAATATGACAGTACTTAAATCAATTACTTCTGTTAATGATCAAGAAGATCCAATATCACGTACAGATGTTTTAACTAAGGATATACCAACTTATTCAAAAGTTATATATAATTCAATTATTAGTTTAACTTCAAATAATATTAAAAATTTAGATTTAACTAAAATTTTATTAGTTATATTATATGATGGTTTAACTTATATAGATAATACAGAATTTGAAAATACAATGACAAATGAAATTTTAAAAATTTCAAAAGGTAATCCTTATCCACCATTTATTGAAATTTTAAATTTATCAAATAATAATGAAATAAATCAAGATGATTTTATAGTTTCAATTTTATCAGCTCATATTTTAACATTTTTTTTAACTGTTAATCCAGAAATTAATAATTTAAATAATAAATTTAATAAAAATTCAATTTCAAAAGTTTCATTAACATTATTTAATTATATTGAAAATAATTTAATTAATTCAAATAATATGCAATATAAATTTTTAGGAGTTCAATTATTAAAAGAATTATTATCAATTAAATTTTTTAGAAATTTATATTTAACTAAAATTGAATATTTAGATTCATTAATTTCAATTTTATTTAATAAAAATTTAGAATTACAAATGCGTTATTTATCAATTTATTGTTTATGGACTTTAACATTTCAATCAAATATAACTGAACTATTAACAACAAATTCAAAATATTCAGAAATTATACCATTTTTATTTAAATTAGCAAATGATGCAGTTAAAGAAAAAATTGTTAGATTATCAATTTCAATTTTAATTAATTTTTTAAATTCTAGTAAAAATTTAAATTTAAAAAATCAAATAATTAAAAAATTTTTATTATCAAATGGTTTAACAATTGTTAAAAATTTAATTGATAGAAAATGGTCAGATGATGAATTAAAAGATGATTTAAATAATTTATTTGAATTATTAAATGATTCAATTAAATCATTAACAAATTTTGATGAATATGAAAATGAAATTAAGACAAAACATTTAATTTGGTCACCTTGTCATAAAAATACAGAATTTTGGTATGATAATATCGATAAATTTAAAGAAAATAATTGGAAATTATTAAAAATTTTAATATCTTTATTATCAGATTCTTCAATTGGTGATTCAAATTTAAATCAATTATATATAAATCAATCAATTATTTGTTATGATTTATCAATGATTATTAAAGTTGCCCCTGAAGTTGTTAAAGTTATTAATAATTTAGGAACGAAAACAAAAATTATGACTTTAATGAATTCACCAAATTCAAATGTTAAATTTGAAGCTTTAAGAACAACTCAATTATTAGTTGCAAATTCTTTATAATTATTTTTGATTAAATCAATCACTTATATTTATTTGTAACATGTCATCCTATAACATTATTAATATTTTATATAAATATCTATATTTTTTTTTTTTTTCATCTTTTTATATCTTATTTATGTATAAATTGGATAAATTTTAATTATTTAAAAAAAAAAAAAAAAAAATTCGGAAAGTTTTTACATGTTTGTATATTTTTTTTTACTTATCGTATATAATATATATTTATATTTTAACTTTATAAAAGGGTGAAGAAAAAAACATTAAAATAAGGAAGATTTCTGAAATGTCATAAACTAAAAAAAATATTAAAAAGGAAGAAATAGAAAAAAATAATTTATATATATAGATATATGCCTGTGTTTATTATATTATTAAACTTTTTAATTAAAAATTGTTTGGATTATTAAGATTATTGAGATTTAAGTTATTAAAATTCAAATTATTAAGGTTAAGATTGTTCAAATTGTTCATGTTATTTAAATTATTCATATTATTATTATTATTGTTGTTGTTGTTGTTAATATTATTATTCATGACACCTATGTTAAGATTACCATTTAAATTTGGACCCATATTCATATTATTCAAATTATTAAGTCCATTAAGATTATTTAAATTCATATTCATACCGTTCAAATTCATAGAGTTAATATTAATATTACTCATATTATTCATATTATTTTTAGCATTATTTGATGGGAATAATTTATTACTTCCATTTAATGATAATTCATCAAGTTGTTGTCTTAATAATAAATCATAATCAACATTAATTTGAGGTGGTTGTAAAGTCTGTTGTTGTTGTTGTTGTAAATGAGAAAATATTGGTGGAGTTTGTTCACCATTACCAATTAAACTACCATTTGTATTTGTTGAATTACTACGAGATCTTGATGATTTCCATGCAGCTAAATTTGCAAGACTACCACCGCCAACACAATTATTTGAACTCATTGTACGGTGATGATGATGATTATTAACATTAGTAAAACCTCTAATACCACATTCTTCTGCTAACCTTCTTAATGAATTATTAGAAATTGAACCATATTCTGATGTTATATCAGTTAAAACTAATTTAATTTTATGAATTAATCTTTTCTTTAAAGATACATCAAGTGTTGGAATTAATAAAATTTTATGAATAAAATTGGCACCATGGCATGATCCATTGAATATATTTAAATTATTATTATTATTATTATTATTACTATTTGTGCTACCTGTGTTATTTGCACTTAAATTATTATTATGACCTTCAATTAAAATTGATTTTAAAACAAATTCATTGATATCTGATTGATTTTTTTCTTCAAATTTATTATCATCATCTAAAATATCAGGGCCAAAAATTTTTAATAAAATTAAATCTCTAGATTTTAGACTTGTTCTAAAATTAAGTAATTTTAATACACTTAAAGTACCTAATTTTAAAGTACATAATTTAATAAATTTTGAACATGAAACTAATTTTTCTTTTTCTTCATTATTTGTCATAATTATTGGTGGTGTTAAATGATTAGTATTATTATTTTTTGGGGTATTTTCAATATCTGTAACTAATGTTTGATTATCATTTTCATTAGATGTGATATTAGCTATTGTATCATTAAAATCAGTTTCATTTTCATCTTCCTTATTATCATTAATATTTTTATTATTAGAATTATCGTTATCATTATCATTATCACTAATATTAGTAGTATTTGTAATTTTGTTTGAATCATCATTAATTATTGAATTTTTTATTTCATTAATAATTTCATTGGTATCACTATTATTATTATTATTATTATTATTTTTATTATTATAATCATCAATTTCAATATTACCGGATTTTTCATCAATTGAAATAAAATCATTTTCATGAGTTAAAATCCAAGATAATAAAGCATGTTTATTATCAATTAATTGACAAGTTTCTAAAAACCATGTAATTAATAATGAACCATTAACATCAGACATTAATTCCCAACACCAAGTTAAAATTGCATTAACAATCAAAACAATTACTTCTCTACCAATTAAATTATCATCAATATTTTCATTATTACTATTATTATTAATTGAAGAAATTTGTTCACTTTCAATTGTTTCAAGACAAGTTCTAACAGCTCTAGCACCAAATCTATTAAAAGAAATTTCTAAAAAGCTTGATAACAAAGATTCAAATATAAAATCTGAATAAGGATTTTTAAATTTTAAAACTCCATGAATAACATAATTTGCATAAGTATCATTAAATAATTGAGTTGCAAAAGGTTTTAAAGAATCGCTAACTAATTTCATTTCTCTTAAAGTACCTGGGAATTTTGAATTTGGATTTAAATTTGCAACAGTATTAATTAATTTTTGAGCTGCCCAAGTACCATTTTTATGAGCACTCATTTGTGATAAATAAGGTATTAATCTTTTAATTATATCATTTCTAATTGATAAACTTGAAATATCTAAAAATTTTTGAACAATTGTATTACCTAAATAATCTGATGCTAATTCAGGTAATTCTTGATCCATTGTTAAAGCTAATTCTTCAATTTGTAAATCTGTTAATAAATTTTGATCTAATTGTTTTCTAATTTCTCTTAATGAAGGATTATCAAATTGTTTATGAGTTAAAGGTGGTGGTAAAGGACCTAAATTATCAGATTTAATATCAATAAATAAAAGTGAATTTTTTAATAATTTTTTTAAATTTAAATATTGATTATTATTAAGTAAATTTGGATATTCATTATTAAAATATTTTAAAATTTTATTAAATGATAAAATTTTTTCATTTAAATTTGTTTGTTTAAATGGATAAAAATCTTCAATATGAGAAGCCGATTTTGAATGATAATGATGATGTTGATTATTATTATTATTAATATTATTATTATTATTACTGTTGATTAAAAGATTATTTAAATTTTGATGATTTGGTGAAGTTAAATTTGAGTTTTGAATTGAATTATTTTGAAAATTTAATAAATCAATTGAATTTGAATTTAAATTTAAATTTAAATTTAAATTATTATTAAATTCTATAATTTTTGCAAAAGAAATTTGACATTTCATTCCTGGGTAAAGTTCTTGATTATTTAATTTTGATTTTGCAAAAATTGAATTCTCAATATCTGAGAATTCAGCTATAACAACTAAATCTTTTGAGTCATTACAAATAATTGTTTTAACACTTAAAATTGTACCAAATTGTTTTAAAATTTTATAAAAATTATTTGAATTTGTAATATTTGGATCATTTGGAATATTAATAATTAATAAAGTATTTGTTGGACCTAAATTTGGATTTGTATGAGTTGAAGTAATTGAAATTGAATTTTCTAGTATATTATCTTGTAAAATTGGATTAATGTAGGAATTTAAAGAGGGTAATTGTTGATTTGAAGATGTCATAACAGAAAAAGATGAAGCTCTAGTCATTTGAGGTAATGAAGAATAATTTTGAGATATTTGTTGTTGTTGTTGTTGTTGTTGTTGTGATTGTTGAAAATTTAAATTATTTGAAGTAATATTTGGAGCTGCATAAGTTTGAGATCTTGGACGATTATTTGAAATAAATGATTGATCTTGTTTTTGTTGTAATAATTGTAATTGTTGTAATTGTTGTAATTGTTGAATATCTATATTTTCATCAATTGTGGCAAAAGAATTTAAAGGATTATTGTTAATTTTATTATTATTATTATTATTATTATTATTAATTAAATTATTTAGATTTGAATCATTTAAATATTCTGATATTGCCATTGAATTTGAATAAGATCTTAATTTTGATCTATAAGGAGAATTATCTAATTGATTATTATTTAAATTTAAATTAAGTATATTAGGATTTGAATTTAATTTAGAATTATTATTATTATTAACATTATTATTTAAGTCATCATTAATATTTGAATTAAGTAAATTATCATCCCATAAATTTAAATTTGTATTAGAATTTGAATAAGTTGATAAAGATCGAAGTCTAAATTCATTATTATTATTATTATTATTATTATTATTATTATTATTATTATTATTATTATTATTATTATTATTATTATTATTATTATTATTATTATTATTGATATTATTATTGATATTATTATTATTATTATTAATAGTTAAAGATAAAGAAGAAGGTAGAGTTCCTGATCTATGTCTTGTCCTTAGACCTAAGGAAGAAGAAGAAATTGGATTTTGATTAGAAGAAGATTGTAATTGATTATTATCAAAAATTGAATTTTGATTTAAATTTATATTCATTTTAAATAATATTAATAATAATAGAATACATGAATGAGAATATTAATATTAATATTAATATTAATAATAATAATAATATAAATCAGTATAAAAAACAAATCAAGTGTAAGTAAAGTGTGTGTATATAAAAAATATGGAAGGCTCAGAAATTTATTTGAAAAAGGCAAGTAATTAATTTGAAGAACCCTTTATACTATATTATCTTATATTGATATGATATAAGAATAGATAGATAATTAAATAAGTTAATAGTATATATGAATGAATGAATTATTTTATTTGAACTGATTGATTGATTAATTCAAATATCAGCAATAACTAACTACAAAATCAAAATGTTCAACTAAATAAAATAATAACGAAAAAAATTGACTGACAGTTGACACAGACACAAACAGAGACAGAAACACATACATATCAAATAAAAAGAGTAAAAATTAAAATCGGAAGGCAAATTTAATTTTGAAGGCTAAAACAAAAAAAAACAGTGGAATAAATCGGGAAAAGAAACGTGATTTATATAAATATAAAGCTCGCGCTAGACTAAAAGTTCTATTTTTATATATTAAGTTCAAATTTCCTAATTTGGAAATCTTTTTTGATGATCTTATTACAATGTGCTTACGTCAGCATACAACAATCCTATTTTTCTTATTTTTCTTATTTTTCTTATTATTATTTGGAAATGCACGGATGTTTAATCATTTTCTCTCTTTTTTTTTTTTTTTTTTTTTTTTTTTTTTTTTTTTTTTTTTTTTTTTTTTTTTTTTTTTTTTTTTTTCTTTTTAATTGAGTGGATATATATATTTATATATTATATTATATTTATATATATATATATATATTATATACTCTAAATATTGTATGTAATAATGATTTTTTTCTTCTGTTAATGTCGATTTTTGCTGTCTTTCATATTGATTACTTACTTACTTACTTATTATATTTGAATAATTTAATTCAACTATAACTACAATAACATCAAAATTAAATAATATTATTTATTAATTATGTCACACGCTGCAAGTAGTTATACACGTCATGGTGGTGCTCCAGTACCAAAAGTTGGTCCATTTTATAGATATACTGCAACTTTCTTAGGTGCAACAATGTGGTTTTGGATGTTTTATAGAGCAAAACATGACTGGAAACAATGGGTTGGTATTGAACATCCTTGGGATCATCAACATTAATTGATTAATTGATTAATTTATTAATTGATTAATTTATTAAAAACAATTTCATCTATTCATTCATATATTATATATTAATTTTTAATTATCAAAAATTTAACACCTACGATTATAATTACAATTAAAAATTTCAAACAAAAGAATAAATACTTATTGTATCATATATATAAATATATATATATATATATATTTATAAAAATATATTATTTAAAAAAACTCTTAATCTTTTTCATTATATTATTCGAATTACCCATTTTATTATCATTACGTTCATTAAAATTATTATTATTATTATTATTATTATTATTATTATTATTATTATTATTATTATATTCATTATCAATCCTATTTGATCTAGTTGATCTATTTGATTTATTAGAATGCAATGGTGATAATTGATCATCAATTTCATTACTCAGATTAATTTTTGTCTTTGTATTAGATTTTGTTTTAAATATATTACCAGCTCCACCTCTACCAGTTGAAAAAACTGGACTTAATTCTATTTCTTGTAAATTTGATTTAATCCTTGGCGATGGTAATTTATCAAATTTCCCTATATTACCAGCTCCACCTCTACCTGATGATGCTATTATACATCCATTTTTATCATGATAATACATTCTATCTTCTTCAATTTCTTCACATTGTTCATCAATTTTATTATTTTTATTTTTAATTAAATTTACAAATTCTTTATCTTTATATTTATTCTTGTTATTATTTATATCTTTATTATTATTATTATTATTATGATGATGATTATTATTTCCATTATTATTTCCATTATTATATCTCTCAAATTCTTCCTCTGTCATAATTACTTCATTAGCAGCATTAATATCATTTGAACTAAACATATTTCCGACACCTCCACGACCAGTCGATACAACATTATGTAATGACATTATTATATTTATATATTATATTTATATATTATTGATTGATTGATTGATTATATAGTAAAAGGAAAATAAATAAATAGAAAGTAATAAAAAAGAAAAGGAGAGCAAAAGAAAAGAATAGAAAAGAAAAAAAATATATAATATCTTTAAAATAAAAGAATAAAATAACATATCAAAATTGTGGGGTCAATCTATTTCCAAATATATTACATTATCATAAAATTTATATTTATATATAAATAAATACGCTGATGACAAAAATCGACTCGACGCGCGTCGATTTTTGGATCTTGATCATGTTTTTGATCTTAATTTATAATAATAATTAACATATATTATATTATATAATATATATAATTTAAAATTAATATAAAAAATATATTATAACAAATGATAGTATGGAACCAGTATCATTGGATTTACAAGACTCTTTTGATGATGATTCATTCGATGAAAATGAATTGAATCAAATTTTAAAAGATAATAATCATTTAGTTACTGATAAATCAATTAATTATGAATATAATGAAATTAATAATAACATTTATAATAATAATAATAATAATAAAAATTCAATTGAAAAATACATTAATTATGATAATATTGATAAATTCATTTATCCGACAAACTTAGAAATTAGAGATTATCAATTAAATATTATTAAAAAATCATTATTTGAAAATTTATTATGTGCAATTCCAACTGGTTTAGGTAAAACTTTTATTGCTTCAACTTTAATGTTAAATTATTTTAATTGGTTTAAATCTTTAAAAATTATATTTATGGCACCAACAAAACCTTTAGTAGCTCAACAAATTAAAGCATTTATTGAAATTACAGGTATTTCAATGTTATATACTGATATTTTATTAGATAAATCTAAAAAAAATAGAAAAATTAGTTGGGATAATAAAAGAATTTTCTTCACAACACCTCAAGTTGTTGAAAATGATTTAAAATCTGGTATTTTAAATCCAAATGAAATTATTTTATTAATTATTGATGAAGCTCATAAAGCTCGTGGTAATTATGCTTATACAAATGTAATTACTTTTTTGAATAAATTTAATAATTTATTTAGAGTTTTGGCTTTAACTGCAACTCCAGGTTCAGATATTGAATCTGTTCAATCTGTTATTGAAAATTTAAATATAAGTAAAATTGAAATCAGAACTGAAAATGATTTAGATATTATTAAATATATTAAATCAAAAACAATTGAAAAATTAGATTGTGAACAAAATAATGAAATTTTAAATATAATTGATTTAATCTCAGATGCAATTAGTCCAATACTTGAAAAGGCAAATAATTTTGGAATTTATGATATTAAAGATCCTTCAAAAATTAATCATTTCTTAGCAATGGAGAAAAGTCAAAAAGTTATTAAAAATCCATCATTATCTGAAGGATTAAAATGGAGTTATTATTTTATTTTACAATTATTAGGTACCGTTGGTCAATTCTTTAGACGTTTAAATATTTATGGAATTAAAACTTTTTATAATTACTTCTTAGATAAATATACAGAATTTATTACAAAATTTAATAATAAAAAATCAACAAATAAATTAGCTTCCTCTTTCTATTTTGACAATAAAATTACTCAAGTTAAAAAATATGTTGAATCATTAATCGAAAATGATAAAATTTTATCAGTTAATAATCCTTCACATATTGAAGGTTTATTCTCTCATACAAAATTTAAGTATATGGTTGATGAACTTATAGAATTTTTTAATAAAAATAAATCATCATCTTGTATTATATTTACAGAATTTAGAGAATCAGCTTTAGAAATAGTTAAAGTTCTAGAAAATTCAAATAAATCAATTGGTAAAGATTTAATTAGACCACATATATTTATTGGTCAATCAAAAGAGAAAGATAAATTCGATGAACAATCATATTTAGATAAAATTAAACCAAAAAGAAAAAAAAATAAAAATGGGTCAAATGAATTAATTAAATCAGTTAAAGATTTGAAAAAAAATAATGAAAACAATAGAATATCAAATAGAATTGGTAGTTCAGAAAATGCACAATTAAAAGGTATGAATCAAAAAACGCAAAAAGAACTAATTGAAAATTTTAAAAAAGGTAAATTTAATACATTGGTTGCAACATCAATTGGTGAAGAAGGTTTAGATATTGGTGAAGTTGATTTAATTATATGTTTCGATTCAACTCAGTCTCCAATTAAAAATATTCAAAGAATGGGTAGAACAGGTCGTAAAAAAGATGGTAAAGTATTATTATTATTTAGTTCAAATGAAAGATCAAAATTTGAATCTTCAATGGGTAAATATGAATGGATTCAAAATCAAATTAAATTAAATTCAAATAACCTAAAATATTTTGATGGCACAAATAATAGAATTGTACCAAAATCGATAGATCCAAGATTAGTTAAAAAATTTATTGAAATTCCAAAGGAAAATGAAGATTTACTAAAAGATTCAGATATTATAGATACTGATGAATTTTTGAAATTAGCAACTCAAACAATTAAACTAAAAGATAAAAATGCTACCAAATCTTCAAAATATAGGAAAAAATCAAAGTCAGATAATTCAAAGCAAATGAAATTAACTAAAAATTCCTTTATGCCATCTAATGTAGAAACAGGTTTCAAACCAGTTTCAAGTTTAGTTACAAAGACAATCGTTACTGAAAGTGGCAATAATATAGATACCAAAAAAAATTCAAATTTATTAGTTTTGGATAGTGATGATGAAGATGATAATTTCCTATCAGATATAATAAGTAAAAATGATCAATTTCATAATGATCATTCGGCTAGTGAATTATTCTCAAGTATAATCGATTCCTCAAATAATAATAATATAGACTTAACATATGATAATGATGATTATGGTAATAACGATGAGAAAAATTATTTGAATGAAAGAACTGACTCTAATAACGATATCAATAATAATAATAGTTTTAGTAAAAATGACAATAGTAATTACTCAAATCCATGTGCTGATGAAACAGTTAAGGATAGCAAAGAGTTGGAACAAAACCTTGTGCATGATGATGACTTGTCAGATATATCTTTAGACGAAATAGATAAAAATGTATTGAAGGAAAATTCGAAACACGCTAACTTTTGCTCTGAAATTAGTTCAAATAAAAAAAGAAAATTGTATGATTTATCTTCAGACATTTTTTCTGATGATATAGATGATCAAGACTTGATATCCCAATTAAACACAAATAACAGTGAGCATTATAGTCCATCAAATCAACAACCTAGGCCTTCGAAAAGAAGTAAATTGTAATCTTCTATTCGATTTCTAATCAATATATTTTGAAAGAGATTCAGTCTCCGGTGAAACAATAGTATATATACACATATATTTTTAAAACTATAGATTATATTACACATGTAAAAAACTAAAGTCGTAACGGTCATAAAATTGTTACTGATATTATAAACTAATTTATTGAGTTCATTTTAATACAGACGAAGTTTACAAATTAGAGATATTTAAAACCCTAGTTAATTAATACCCACTTTAGCGTCGTTTTCAAATTGTTGAAAGAATGAAAATAAATTAAATTAAATTAAATTAAATTCAAGTGAAATGAAATAAAAGTAAATGCAAGCTAAAATTATTAAATAGGAACTCAGCAAATGAGATAAAAATGTGGAAGACATTGAAGCAAGAACTATTTTTCATCTCTTAAGTATTATGCCCGTTGTTTTCTTCAATTGTTGCGTATTCATTTAGAATATCTAATATTATATCTAAACTTGAATCTGAATCATCTACTGAATCTATTCTTTCCATATCAAAACCGGCAATGGTACCATCTTTTCCTATCATATCAATTTCATAAAGAACGGAAATCAAGTTAAGATTGACTGCTGTTTCGAATTGGATTGTAAAGTAGTAATTTATAAATTCTTCTGCAGTTAATCTGTGTTTTCTCATCTCGGATTCAATACTTTTGTTTATGTTATGTAAAACTCTTTGATATGATTGTAAAATTTCAATTGAAATACAACTCTGTTTTTCTGAATATCCCATCTTTCGAAGCTCAACAATTTTTGCTTTCAGGTCTTTAAAACTTTGATAATCATCATTTTCAATATTAAAATCTTTCACCTGCTGAAAATATTCACTAAATTTGATCATTTTACTATACCAGATGTACAGATATATCATAGTATTTGTTTTCCCATACTTTACTAAATCAGTCTCAGAAATCTTACAGAATCCTTTCATGGTATTAATCTTTTCTAGTAAATTATAAGCTTTAATGGTCAAAGTAACTGAGCCAATATCTTCAAAAGAATTAAAACAGTTTTTGATTGTGGAGATTCCACCCTTGATATATTCAGGACTAAGAACAAAATCTTCAATCTCTATATTATTCACGGCAGATTCAATTTCAGAGTTATTGTATATAAATTTTGAAACAAGTGTTAAATATCCTTTGGCAATATCGGCATATTGATCAAAATTAGTTTGAGTATCACTATTAGTTGAACCAATGTTGGTATTAAATACAAGATCATCAGCTCTATTTTCAATTGTTGAAATACATATGTTAGCATTGTTTAAGCATTCTAGTATTTTATCGTAACTAATTTTTTGTTTCTCATTATTCTTCTTTATCTGTGAAACGGTATTATCAGTCTTATTGTCTATATAATGATAAGTAGGACCGATATATTTTAAGGACTTTTCATTTTCTATATCAAAATTATCTATCTGACCATTGTTTGAAATTTTACTATTTATATTCTTATCATATAGTTTACAAAAATTTCGTTTTGTATCTTCTGAACAAAAATTAAGAAGCTTTTCTATTCTGTCATTTGAAATTTTATCAATTGTAGTGATTTCTTGATAGTTTATCAGGTCATGGTTACCTTCGAGAGAAGAGCCAGCTCCAGATTTTTTATCATCAATATTAGAATGTGCTATCTTTTTTGTGGAATGTTTGTCAAATATAATTTCTTTATGGATAACTGTATCAAACCTCTCATTATTTATACTACTTTCATTTATATTATTTTTAACATTCACAGTATTTATTTTAGAATAAACAGTGTTCTGAGGCTCGTCCAAATTAGTGTGACTTTCATCTTTAGTTTTATAATCCAAGACATCACAAACTTCATTTTCTTTGTTCCTATTACTTGTGCTTAAAATATTGCTGGTACAGGTAGTGTAGGTATATTTTTTGTTTTCATTCTCAAAATCTATTTTAATATTATCCTTACTAAAGCTTGCTGTATCATTTTGCTCTCTACAAATTGGAAATTTATTTTGTATATTATCATTCCCAGCTACCATAGTTTTATGTAATTGGATGAGAACTCTTTCTTTAACATTTGAATCTGAATTGTTTTTCTCATAATCTGTTAAACTTTCCTTGACTGTGGGGTGATCTATAAAGTTTTTATCTACAGATATCTCCTCAGTATAATCTTCTTCCCATTCAGAATATTTAGTTTCAATAACTTTTTCTAGTAATAAATCATTTGACTTAATAATACTATTATTGAGAATAGAGCTTAGATATATTGTATTAGTAAAATACTTATCGTTATATCTATGGAATTGTTCAAATTTATGTTTTTTTGTTTGTTTCCGCTTTGAAAATATTAAATTATTTTGAATTATAGAAGAGCCACCATTTGAAAATTGATAAGATGGAATCACAAATTTTTCCAAGCTAAAATTCTGATAATAAACTGATAAAAATCTATAAATTATATTTTCTTTAAACTTTAAGCTCCAACCAGTTCTTATAATATTACCACTAGTATCTTTCTTTATAAAACGATTCAAATGTGTTTCATCATTGAAAAATCTGCATGCAAAGTTGTAAATAGAGGAATATCCTTTAATGTCATACATTAAAACCATATGATTCCAATTAGTATTACAGTATTCTGCATTTAAAATGTTCACTTCCTTTTTTCTTCTTACTATTAGATCTTGTAAATGAGAAAATCTAATATTGTCATTAAATTGACCATTAGTTCCTAAATAAGGTAAAGCATTTTCTGGAGTTTCAAATATCTTATTATTTAACTGAAAGGCAGCATTATAATCATCATAAGTTTCATGAGAAAGATTATCAACAACGGATGATAGTTTATTCGAATTGTAATTATTGCAAGTTTCATAATTAGTTTCGGTATAATGATTAGAAGAACTTAAAGTTTCATTTGAAGTCAGAGAAGAATTACTATTTAAATGATATCCAGTTTCATAATTTTTCATTTTATCTAAAATTAAGGAATTTTCCTGTAATTTATAGTTTGTTATATTATTGCTATGAATAGCTTTAACGAATGAATTATTAATTTTTTTATCAGTTTCCATAATGTCTTGTATATTATCATTATCTTTTATTTTAGTAAATGATATTTTTTTTATCAATTTCAAATGTTTTTTTCCTTCTTTTTTTTCTTGTTTTATGCTCTCTTTAATTTCTTTTTGAGTTTGCTTTAATTGCTTTTTATTAATTTTGACTTGATTCGAGTTTTTATTGATTTCTTTAATTTGTGCAATAATCAAACCACATGGACCAAGGCTACTATATCCAGTAATAAGAACTTGAATAAAATCATTATAATTAAATATTCTATTCATCAAATGCAATTGAACATCATCTGAATAAAAGCATTCGTTTTTATTATATGTTGTCAAATCTTTATAATGAAATTTTCTTTGTAAATTAATTATTTTATCAATTTTAATACCATTATTATGATTAATAGATTTTGAAATGTTAAATTTTAATTTGATATTATCTTTGATTTTATCAGTTGTTGATTTAAGGTAAGGAACTAGTGGTGAATGATCTTTTTCAAAAGTAGTACTGAATCCATCATAATAAGGACATGAATATTGCAAAAAAGGTATATACCTTGAAAATATAGTTGCAAAATAACCATAATTTTTTAAGGAAAACCTCCATAAAAATTTTGGTTCTTTCAAATATAAAATAATTTCTTCATCATTTGGTTGAAATGAGTTTGGAGATAAACGGAAAATTTCTTTTGAAAGAAATTTTTCTGCAATTGGATGATAAATACAAAATCTTATTAAACAAACTTGATAAAGAATATAAAATTGAATTTTTAAAATATTAGAAGCTTTAGAATAAAGATCATAAAGACTGAAATCTTGATAATTGCCATTTTTTGCTTCAATAAATTGACCTGTACCAATCAATCCAATTGCTGTAGAAAATAAATTTTCAGGATATCGATTGATAACTATATCCTCTAGAGAAACTAACATTATTTTAAAGAAATTTTAAGTTGTTTTTCTTTATTATTTGTTTATATTTGATTGTTTCATTGTATCAGTTTTAATAATCTAAAGAAATAAATTAAATAATAATGATTCCCTCTTTTTTTATTTCCTAATTCGGAATATACCATACCACACGACAAAGATTTTGTGCTAAAAATCATATTGATTTGTCTGAGCCTCCTCTTACACGCCCCCTTTTATTTTTATCAACAAGATAATCAGTTAATTTAAATTTCGTTTCATTTTTTGTCCATAATTTCTTATATTTTATAAATTTATATTAATTATCCTCATTATATGCGTACATTTATAATATTAATCAATATATTAAATATATATATATCTGAAATATGAGTAATTTATTAAAAAAATGGTTTGGAAATAATAATGAAGGGCCAGTTCAATTAATTGATGAAGACAACTATAATAATGGAAATAATAATGGAAATATATTTATAAATTCATTTACATCAATTAAAACATTATTACCAACAAATTTAATTAATAATAATGAAAATAATGAAGATTTAACCATAACAAATAATGAAGATTCAATTTTAAAATTATCATATTTCGAAAGAATTTCATTATTTATCGTTTGTATATTAGGTTGTTATGCATGTTATAGTATTTGTTTTATTTTCTTTCCAATATTATCATTAAAGCCAACTAAATTTTCACTTATTTGGAGTATTGGATCAATTTTATTTTTAATATCATTTATAATACTAAATGGACCAAAAAAATTTTTCAGAAATTTAATTTCTTCTGAAAGATTACCATTTACAATATCATTTATTGGATCAATTGCAGTAACACTAATTTTTTCACTTGTTTGGAAGCATAATTTACTAGTTATTATATCATGTATTATTCAAGCCATATGTTCTATATATTATACAGTTTCATATTTCCCATATGGAAGGCAAGGACTTAGATTAACAACTGGAGTTGCTAGAAATCAAGTTGAAAATTGGTTATCAGTGTAAATTAAATAAATACATAATTATAATGTACATTGTACAATATATATATGCTCTGGTTACGTAATACAAGAAAAAAAGAAATTTAAATTAATTTTCTATGAATTTTTAATTATTAGTAAACTAGATTGAGTGATTGAGTGAGTGAGTGAGTGAGTGAGTGATTTTGATTTTGATTTTGATTTTCTAACTGACTTTATTTATTTTTTTAAAATGATAATAATAATAAAACATTAAAAGTTGTCTTCGTCTGTCTGTCTGTTTGTCTGTCTGTTTGTCTGTCTATTTTCCCATTTTTTTTAGCTAATACCTTCATCTCTAACAAAACTATACAAATATATAAATCTATTCTACGTAAGTAAATATTTCTACCCCTTTTTTTCATCAATTATTTTGTACAATAGTTCTAGAATTGGGGAAACTAAAAAGGAATATTAAAAAAGAGAACTAAAAATAAGTAAAAAAAAAAAATAAATAAATAAATAAATATTAACAATATAATCAAAGAATACCAACTTGAATTAAAATAAAAAATAATAATAAATATAGGATATTATTATAAATAAAATAAGAATCAGTTTTAAACTAATTAATTTAAAATGCCAGAAAGAGGACCCGATCAATGGTTTGAAGATATAAAAAATTGTAAAGCTTTACCAGAAAATGATATGAAACAATTATGTGAAAAAGTAAAAGATTTATTAATGGAAGAATCTAATATTCAACCAGTTAAATCACCAGTTACAGTTTGTGGTGATATTCATGGTCAATTTCATGATTTATTAGAATTGTTTAAAATTGCAGGTGGTTTCCCATCAGGTTCAACTTTAAGTAATAATTACATATTTTTAGGTGATTATGTTGATAGAGGTTATTTTTCATTAGAAACTTTTACAATGCTAATGATTTTAAAAGTTAAATTTCCTCAACACATAACATTAGTTAGAGGTAATCATGAATCAAGACAAATTACTCAAGTTTATGGATTTTATGAAGAATGTTTAAATAAATATGGATCTACAATGGTTTGGAAATATTGTTGTCAAGTATTTGATTTTTTAACATTATCTGCAATAATTGATGGTAAAATTTTATGTATACATGGTGGTTTATCACCAGAAATTAGAATGTTAGATCAAATTCGTGTTTTATCAAGAGCTCAAGAAGTTCCGCATGAAGGTGGTTTTTGTGATTTAGTTTGGTCAGATCCTGATAATGTTGATACTTGGGCAATATCGCCAAGAGGTGCAGGTTGGCTATTTGGTGCAAAAGTTGCTAGAGAATTTAATCATATAAATAATTTGACTTTAATTGCAAGGGCACATCAATTAGTAATGGAAGGTTTTAGATATCATTTCCCTGATAAAGATGTTGTTACAGTTTGGTCTGCTCCAAATTATTGTTACAGATGTGGTAATGTTGCAAGTGTGATGAAAGTAGATGATAGTTTAAATGTTAATTTCCAAATATTTAGTGCAGTTCCTGATGATACCTTAAAAATGAATCCATCAAAAAACCAAAAAAATAATAACGAATACTTTTTATAGTTTTAGCTTTTTATCATTTTAATGACTTGTTTTATTTTTATCCATTTATGCTACGCTATGGTTTTTACTTGTTTTTTCTTTTTCCAAAATTAAACTTCAAATATTTGATTTCATTCTTTCAGTATAATTAATATTCATGTTAAAATGGTTTCTTACCTTTTTGCGTTATTTTCATTTTTTATTTTTTGATTTGCTTGTAGCAATTTTATTAATTGATTGAGTTTCTTTCAAAAGATAGGAATGCACAATAAAAACTAAATAAGCACATGTTCTATTTTTTTATTTTTAAAAAGATTGATCTATCTTTTTTTATTTATTAACTTATTTGTTAATCCTTCGAATTATACAGCTTTTATAGATTTTCAAGATTAATAATTTAGGAATATAGAATAAAATCAAATTGTTCGGATAGAATTTATAAAATAAATCTTCGATTGATGATAACATGTTTTGCTTTCTTTTTTTCTTGCTCGCTTAATCGCATTCACGAAATTAGATTAGGCAAATATTTTATATTCCGTTGTTTCCTTTCATACCCTTCATTTATTCTTCATTGATATATAACATATATTATATATTATAAATTAAATACTATAAATAATTTTTTATTATCACATTTAGCTCAAATTGTATATATAACTGTTCAATTTCGATGGAATTGATTAAAAATTCAAAAGAAAAAAAAAGTTTTAGTTTTCATTCCGATGATCTTAATAACACCTTAAATAAAAGGTACTCTCCTAAAAGTAGTGGTAAAACAGATAAAAATAATAATAATGAAAAAAGGGCCCCAAAAACTTCACCATTGCACTTACCATTAATAAATAGACTACAAACCTTATTTATTCTATGTCACAGCACTTCACTTTTAATTTTTTTATCAATATACTTCATATTGTGGTGTATCCCATATGTATGGCCGTTAATGCTTTACTACACTCTCAAATATTATTTATTTGATAGAAGTCCTGTTAATGGTGGAGTATGGTATCGGAGATCCGATAATTTAAGAAAATTAAAATTATGGAAAATTTTAATAAATTATTTTCCTATTAAATTCCATAAAATGATGGATTTGGAACCAACATTTAATACGAATTCTAAAAATGAAATATTGAATGAAAGGATTGGACCTAAATATATTTTTGGTTATCATCCTCATGGTATACTTGCTACAGGTGTTTCAAGTGGATTCACAAATAATGGCACAGATTGGGAAAATATATTCCCTGGAATAAAATGTTTTGTGACGACATTAGTTAACCAATTTAGGGTACCATTTTATAGAGACTATTTGATGGCGTTGGGAGTTACTAGTGTTGTGAAAAGTAATCTGAAGTTATTACTTGAAAAGGGGGGTAGTATTGTTATTGTAATTGGTGGTGCACGTGAATCGTTACTTGCAAAACCAGGAATAAATTCCATTGTATTAAAGAAGAGGAAAGGTTTTATAAAACTTGCCTTAGAATCTTTAGATGAAAAGGGGTTATGTTTAGTGCCTGTTTATGGATTTGGGGAAAATGAAATCTACAACGTTTTTTATACAGATACCCAGGATGAAAACATTATTATAGGAGAAAATGAATTTGATTCAGAAAATTCGGGTTTAAATTTAAAAGAAAAGACTAGAATGCTGAAATTTTTCATTTTTAAATTTCAATTATTCTTGAAAGATAACTTTGGTTGGACTCTTCCTATTGTTATATCTCGAGGAATATTCAATTACGATTTCGGCATAATACCTTATAAAAAACCCATTAATGTTGTATTTGGTAAGCCTATAAGTATTTCAAGATTAAACGGTTTAAAAATTGGTGATCCGATTTCTCAAGAAGAAATAGACTACTGGCATCAAAGATATATAGATGGTCTAATTGAACTATGGAAATGGGGTAAACCAAAATTTACGAATCCAGATGATGAGGATTTAAAAATCATTGAATGATTAGTTGAATGTATATAGCATTGTAGTTTACTTCACAAAAGTTGTTCAAAAAAAATTTATAAAAATATAACGATTATAATACAAAATAAATGAGGGGCCTAATATGTCATTAACATTCTATATTAAATAGATTTCTTTTAAAAGCTCTTACTTTGATTATAGTAATCATGTATGCCACAAAAGTTATGTAAGAAATGTAGAACGATACAATTATTCTACTATATCCAAATTTTCATCCCATTTAGTGGCAAATTTCTTATTCTTTTCCCATAATTCAATTAACTTCGCTTTATATAAATCATGATAATAATTTATCTCATCTTCTGTAACTTTATCAGATATTGAATTATGGAATTTTCTATAGATATAAATTGGTTCACCTACAACAACATCCATTCTACGTTTATATGGTAGTAAACCGAAGTCATAATTAAATATTCCACGGCTGTTAACCAGGGGTAATGTAAATCCTGTGCATTTTTTAAGAAATAATTGTAATTTTAGGAATGTTTTCAGTATTTTCGAATCGTTATCAGATATTTCTGTTGTATTTAAAACATTATGAATATTGTTTTCACCGTATATGTAAACAGGAACAATAGCAATATCACTCATTGATTTATTCCAAACTCCATTTTGAATATTTTCTTCCATTTCTTTCTGAGATATTTCTTCAATATCTTCTTCTGTCTTAGTACATGATTCTAGTGCTACCTTGATAAATCCTTTACGACGATTTAAGACAATTTTATTTGTTCCTGGCTTTGCAAATAATGATTCATGAGCTCCACCAACAACAATTGTGACACTATGGTCTCTCTTTAATATTGAGGTGATTCCCTTCTTGCTTACCAAACCAACTCCTAACGCCATAATGTAATCTCGATAAAACGGTAGTGAAAATTGTGTGGGGATTGTTAATAAATGCGTCATAATTCCAGGAAATAAAGATTTGAATGATTTTGATGATTTTAAAATATGACAAGAACCTGGTGTTTCGGTATCACTTTTCCCAGAAATATCATCTACATCCAGCTCATCACAAACTTTTGTATTCCATACTTTATCGCTTCCACTCCAGCAAAGAGTAGCTGTAATACCAAACGAAATAACTCCATGTGGATGACACGCAAATACATATTTTGGGCCAATTTTTTCCTCCTTTTGAATTGTTCTTACTTTCTTTGATATTAAACGTAACTTACGGATCAGTAAAAAAAGTTTGGTGGGCAAGCATAGGGTCCATTCTGGATAAGCATCAAAATTACCCTTAACTTTTCTTGTTGTTGGAGCTAATGGAACAGATCTGTGTGTATAAACTGGGAAGTAATCAACAAATTTCTTAAAAATAAATTGTTTTTTGAACCAGTCGGAGGTTCTATAAATAGAATTTCCATTGGTCTGAGTATCATCCAAAAGATAAGAATAAATTGAATATATAATCAATATTGGCCAGAAAGATTCTTTTGTCCATAAATAAAAATATATGCATGGTAATAAA
>JAJLVB010000096.1:0-43746 GCA_030570135.1 Pichia deserticola | reverse complement strand
TTACAAAACATAATTAAGCGGTCTTAGCTCAGTGGGAGAGCGCCAGACTGAAGATCTGGAGGCCCTGTGTTCGATCCACAGAGGTCGCATTAATTTTTTGAAGTTAAATTTTATTGGTGCACCAGGTCAGAAATAAAGATATTTCACTGAAAACTTTTTTTTGCTACGAAAATTTGTTGAAAAAGTTTGAAGAAAGGAGAAAATAATAGAAGGAAGAAAAACCGGATGTCCCTCATGTCTTCATTGCCTACTTATTAAGTTCAATATTTCATAGATTTTAGGTATTCAATCAAATACATATTAATTGTTGCCATTTGAGTTTGATTATACAACCCAATGTCTTTTTTACAAAATAATAAGGTGGCAGTTGCTGTTACTGCCCTTTTAGGTATTGGTACACTTGCTGGTGTTGTCTATTATATGAAGCAATCCAGCTCAGCTAACAATATCTCAACAGAATCTTCAAAGAAAAGAAAAAAGAATAAGAAAAAGAAAAGCAAATCAGGTCAGTCATCTACTACAACAGGCTCTCCACAAACTTTTGTTGTATCAGAAGATGATCCAGAAACAGCAATTTACCCTGTCAATGTTGAGACTAAATTGCCTGAAGTTACCCCTGAAATAGTATCTAAATTATCAAATGATGATAAAGAAAAATGGGCATTAGCGTTAAAAGAAAAAGGTAATGAATATTTCAAAGCTAAACAATACGAAAAGGCAATTATTTATTATACTAATGCATTGGTTTGTAAGCAAGATCATGTATTTTACGGTAATAGAAGTGCTTGCTATTATGCTTTGAAGAATACTGAAAAAACCATTGAAGATGCAACAGCTGCTTTAAAAATCAAACCTGATTATTCTAAATGTTTATTAAGAAGAGCTCACGTCTATGAAGATATTGGTAAATATGAAGATGCTATGTTTGATTTAACAGCATTATCTATTTTTGGCGGTTTATCTGATAAATCAAGTGAATCTGTTTTAGAAAGAGTTTTAACCAAACAGTCAAATAAGTTGAATGAAGAAGTTTATTCCAATTTACCAAAAGAATTACCATCATCATCATCAATTTCATCATTTTTGAGTGCATTTGTTAAAGAAGATATTGACTTAGATTTATCTAAATATGAAAAAGATTCTGGATTATATTACTTGGTTAGTGCTTTAATTGAAATTGGCAAAGATACTGATGAAGGTTATGAAAATGCTGATAGTTATCTTAATCAATCTATCCAAAGATTTGAATCTAATGGTTATGATTCAAAGGATAAACAATTAGTTGCAATTGCTTACGAATATATGGGTGTTTTTGCTTTCTTAAAGACAAATGAAGATGCAAAATCATATGTTGAGAAAGCATTATCAATTTCTCCAAGACCTAGAATGCATGTTGTTTTAGCTTTAATTGCTGCAGATAAGGGTGACTATTTATCAGCTGATGCCGAATTTACAAAGGCGATAGGCATGAACCCAGAAGATCCTAATATTTATTACCATTATGGTCAAGTTTATTATTTGATTGGTGACCTCAAGAAAGCTCAACTCAATTTCGAAAAGGCTAAATCACTTAATCCAAAGAATGTTTTTGCTTATATCCAATTAGCTTGTATCACTTATAGGCACAATGAAATTCAAAAATGTTTTGAAATGTTTAACCAAGCTAAAGCATTATTTCCAACTTCACCAGAAATTCCAAACTATTTAGGTGAAATTATGTTTGATAGAGGTGATATTGAAGGTGCTACCAAACAATTTGATATTTCAGCAAAATTACAAGAAGCAGTTCCAGGTAACAATATTGGTGTATTACCATTAATTAATAAATCTGTTATTTATCAAAAAACAAACGAATTCGATAAATGTATCAAAATTTTAGAAAAAGCTGTTAAGCTTGATCCAAAATCTGAAGTTGCATGGACCAACTTAGGTCAAGTTTACTTATTAAAACAAAAAATCAAAGAAGCAATGGATTGTTTTGAACATGCTTGTATATTATGTAGATCATCAGATGATAGAAAGCAAACTATTGCATTATTAGAATCTGCAAAGATTCAATTAAAAGTCAAGGAAGACCCTACATTAAATAAAAAGATGCAAGAAATTATTGCGCAATATAGTCAAGGACATGGTATGTAAAACTTTTAAATAATTGTCTGTACATAATATCTTCAACTGATAACACAGAATAGTAAAAATATATATTTATAAAGTAAAAAGGAAGAGTTGTAAATTTCGGAGAATAATAATTGAACTTAATAAGATTATAAAGTATTTTATATGATGTATGTAGTTTTTAAAATAAAATAATAAATAAAATTCTTCTGAATATTTGAATCTATTTGGTAAATATATGCTTTAAATGACCTTTAGAATGATAGAAGTTTGCTGCATATTCCTTCTTTCTGAATCTTCTCTTATTAACTTTTGGTTCAGTAATGTAATAATCCCAACCATTTGATTCAGCAAATCTAACAGCTTCATCTTTGGTATCAAAGTTCATTCTAGTTGCTTGCATATAATCTGCAGTACTTTGATAACCGGTTAAATCATTTTCCCATCTGTTACCTTTACCTAAGATATCCCATTCTAATTTCCAGAAGTCTGTGTTTCTGTCACCATTTTGAGTGGCATATTTTGCTTCCTTATATATTCTACATAATCTGTTACCAGAAACTGATAATTCTTCTGGGGCACCAGATATTAATTGTTTACCATGAGTTGTTGAATCTGTAATTTCTTTGACTTTTTCAGGTACTTCAACTGATGCAATAACTGGTGTAGCAGATGAGTTCATACGAACACCAGTGTTGATAATTCTCAATGTTGATGGTCTAATAGCTCTTGTAAACATGGTTGTATGTTTGTTGATATGGTTTAAAGAAATAATTAAATCAGGAAATCAAAAGATTGCTTTTCCCATTACATTGTATTGGCCATATATCAGATTTGTACACAATATTTAATTTCAGAGTGCAAGCTATTTAATTTTTCCCCACTCGCAGTCTGAGAAAGAGTAAGAAATTAAAGAATACAAAAAAGCATCTGGTGCACTGAGGGAAATTTGGAGGATGATTTTTTCTTCAAAATTTATTCCTACAGAGTTTAATACTTTTTAGTATATTAATAATATTATCGTTAAAGCTTAAGCTTTAATTTCGAATTGAAAATTTTGATACAGAAATGATTGACAAGTAAAATTATATATTTGGAAACTTCTAATATTGGGTCAAAAAATGTTTTAACTCAAAAAAAAAACAATTCTGAAAAAACTTCTAGACGATAGACCCTAATTATTGGTGATTGCTAATTTTAGGTTGTTCATCAATCGGTAAGAAACATAAGATGTTAATTGTGTATTGTATTAAAATGATCTAAAATAAAAAAATTTGGTTGTTATTGCTTTTTCTAACTTTATTTCGATTATATGATTAGATATAAATACAAATATGTTTTTTTATTTCAATTTATATAAGCCTTGAGTGTATCAAACTATTTAGCCTTTAAATTACATTATTTTAACTTATAAGGACCCACATAAGGAAAAAAACAATCAAAATACCAAATATTTTTAGCATTAACCACCGGTTACTGCTGACACTGTTATAGTATTTCATTAATTCTCTTTGAGCACCACTAATATTAAGACTTACATCTTCAACGTTATCATCAATACGTTGGATTACTTCACCTTGTTCCTGAACCATAGTTGCTAATTGTTGAAATAATCCACCAACTTCATTGATTGTTGATTCTATAGCCTCAACCGCATTACTTCTTTCTTGTACATATTGATTATTTTGTTCTTCAAGTAGCATTAATTGTTGATTTTGATCAGGCAAGCTTAACATTTCATCCCCATTTGATTTGAAGCTCGGGACATTAGTATCATTTGATGAATTGGCAAAATCCATACTTGCTAAAAATGGATTATCTGATGTATTTCCGCCTCCAATAACAGGAGATCCGAATGCACTTTTTGAGGCAGTTCGTACAGCATATGGAACTGTATTGCTATTCAGTTTATTATCATTACCATTATTTATGAAATCTGTTCCATTTGAACCACTTTTAACCGCTGCTAACAATTGCTCCTGTCTACTACGTAATAACATTTCAGTCCTTTGTCTTGCTTGTAAAACCTCCTTAAAATTTTCACTAATATTTTTCGTTTTAGTATTTAATAATTGAACAACATTTTTATTGTACATGTTCAATTGTGCATCACTACTATTATTACCACTATTATTCCCACGTTGAGCTGAAACTTGTAAAGTTTTCAATGATTTGAGTTCTTTCTCTATTTTGAAAATATCTTGCTTAATAATATATGTTAATTCAACAATATCTGTAGGTTTATCACCAAATAATTGTTTCCTTTTAGTTAATTGTGCTAGTTTACTTAATGCACCAGTAACACGAATTATTTCTTTAGCGATTTGTCCTGCCTGACTATTGAATTCATTTTTACTGATAACATTAGTTTTATTATTTGTTGCTGGAATTATTCTATTATTCTTTTTCTCTTGCTTTGAAAAGGTATTAACAGCTTGTTGAAACTCAAACGTTCTATCTTGGATGCTGGAAGAATTATGTAAATCCATAATAATTGTCTGCAGAAATTTAGTTTTCTTTGGTTTAATAATAAGTATTTACAGTATTTTATAATTGTGGTGGTCGATTTGTTTGTTGTACACAACAGTTTAAGTTCAACACCTCATCAACCATCATTCTGTACGCGCCATACAAGGAATGCGGAAAAATTATAACATCACAATAAGTTGATTAGTAGTAAAATTTGTTGATGTTGAAATCTTTAAAAATAATCTTTGTTTTATGATTTATATATTTTCTACAATTGTTAGCAATTATATACATTGTTAAATTTTACCTATACAATTAATGGTTTAAATTTTTTGCTTCTTGTTTACAATCGTCGCAATAAAACTTAATTTCATTTGCTTTCCCATAACCCATAGGACGTGGTGTAAAATTGACACCTTGACAATTAGAACATGTATATTTACCTTCATCAGTGGTACTCCAACCCTCTGCATTTCTATTAATTTTATCTCCGGTATATAATGGAATAGAAACTATTTGCGATTTTTTAACCCCTCCATGTTCTGTCTTGTGTTTAGCTTCATTAATATAAACATCTCCTTTAATTTTTTCAGGTTTTTCAATAACCGAAGATGATTGTGAATGTTGTTTTTGACCAATTTCACGAATAACCCCAATGTTTGGAGTTTCTAATAGTGCTTGTTTAATTTCATCATCTATATTTTTAATGGTATTTGAGACTTGAATAGAATTTTCCGTTGAATATGAGCAAGACGATGAATCATTAGTTGAGGTGTTTAATAAAGGTAAAGAGTTAGCATTATTATTCATAATATTAGAATTATTATTATCTTCAGCTACTTCTGTACTATTACCATGCATACTTATTTCTGAAATACCTTGAAGGGTGCTATTATTATTATCATTAATAACAGTTCTATTTTGAATCCCATTGACATGTGAAGTATCCGGTGTTGATGTAATCAAATTAGAATTATTATTCCTAGACCATTCTGATAACTCTTTTTCAATTGTAATTTTTGGAATATTTTGACTCTCACTATAATTTTGTAATTTAGGAAGGCTTGATTCAACAGCAAATTTATTAGCTGGCCTGACAAAACCTTTGTTACCACGACCTCTTAATGTTGTATCTGAATCCATATACACGGATGACATAGTATCCGTAATATTATGAGTAGTTGCTTCATGATCGGGGATTACGAGTGAGTTTCTATTCATTACCTTTTTACTTAAATTTCTAGATAACACACTTTGTTTTCTTTCCAATATTTGAGAACCCTTTTTACTTTGAATGGCTTTCCTAATATATCTTGAAAAATCTCTTCTGAAAACTTTAATTTTACCAGTATTATCTGTCGATAATATTATAGCTGTTGATAAATCATCAACTTCTAAATCTTTAACATGACTTTCATTTAAAATATTGTAATATTGATGCTTTATATCAAAAATAGGATCGTTACTTAATTCTAACAATTTCAATGATGCTCGTGGGGCAAAAATGGCAACATTACATCTGTTATTATGAGTATGAAATGATCCATAATATTTATTATCAATCAGGCATGTATCATCCTTAAAATAATTTAATAAATCAAAATGTGCCTTTGTCATTAATTTTTTTTCATTTTCGATTTTATTTTTTTTATCAGAATATAATTGCCACATATATGTCCACCCATCATCACTACCACTAATAACATGAGTGTGATTTTCATTAACGCTTGCGGCAATAGTAGAATTTTTACTAGTATGACCAGAATATCTAACTTCTAAAAACTTTTCTGTATAGTTAAATAATCTAATTTTTGAATCATTAGATGATATTAGCATCTTGATAGTATATGAATGTTTATTATTATTTAAATCATTATTTGATGTTTTTATATGAGATAAATGATTAAATCTATTATTGGAATTACTATTTGAATTTGAATGTTCAATAGAATCTTCAACAAATGTTGAAATGCTGGTAATTCTAGACACGTTATGCTTTCTTTTTATTTGATGATCTGTTTCTATAATTAATCCATTTTCAATTTTAACACTTACAATATATCCTTTATCGCAACCAATAAATAATCTAGTCGAATCTGGTGAGAAATCAAAACAAGTAATTGATTTATTTAAATTTACTTCATATATAACCTCTTTTTCTAAAATTGATAAAAATACAACTCTACCGTTCCATTGACAAGCAACAAAGAATCTATCATCAGATTTATGAAATTTTGCACAAGTAACTATACTATCAAATTTATAAGTTTGCAGACAATCTGCTCTATCAACATGCCATAATTTTGCAGTACCATCCTCTGAAGAACTTAATAAAAAATTATTTTTTGACCAATCTAATGAATTAACTGTTTTATCATGATAAAATGTTTTAATTGGTTTTGATTTAAAAACTGGTGCAAATTCTGAACCTTTTGAATGTTGATAAGAATGTGGATTTGAATTGTTAGTATAAGCAGTTTCACTTGAATCTAATGTATTTCTCCTTGAATTTGAATGTGCTCTGTTTCGATCCGTAGATGCACTTCTATTTAACATTGAACTCAAATCATTTATAGTATCATCAATTGCTGATTCAATAAATGACTTTCTATGAGGTTTAGCAGGAACATTCATAAATTGTCCATTATTCGGATTTGGAGAAGTATGATTAATATGTCTATCTATTTCTGAAGTAATAATTTCCCAAATCCGAATTAAACCATCTGCACCAGCTGATGCCAGATATTTACCATCATGACTAAAAGACATATTATAAATTGCATGAGATGAATTATTAGTTGAATTAACAGTTGTTGAACTTATATTTCTAGTATATGAAATTGATAAATTTTGATTATCTAAATTATTATTAATATTATTACCATTAATATTATTAATAATATTATTATTTTGATCTAGATTGGTTTCATTTGAAGGTTCAAAAATGGGTATTGAATAATTATCAGATTTTAATTCTTGACAAAGAAAAAAATGATTAAAACCTTTATTTGAAAACCGAGCACTTCTTCTAAATAATGTTAAATAATTTAAGTCAATTTTTTTCAAATTTTCTAAATCTAATTCTTGATGATTTCTAGTTGCCATTGATGCTGATCTTGATGGCATATTATTCTGTGAACAATTTGTTGAATTTTGAAAATTAGGTAATATCGTATTACTACATATATCATCCCTATAATCATAATTACTATTATCAATTGATGGTGATAATGCAACATCAGAAGCTGCATTTTTTGATCCTGTCAATTGGGCAATTGCACCGGAAGCATTTGCAACGCAAATTTTTGGCTCTGGCGATAAATACCGGCTTCTATCTTGTAGAAAACCTTTCATAATTGACAAATTAAAAACAAAATCAATTAAAATAATTTGAATCTAATTGATATAGATTTTTAACTGAAAAATATATGTAATATAAAGGTTATGCATCAATCAGAACCTGTTATTTTAATGAATTATTTATTTATTAAATTAGTTTGTATATATTAATCACAATGTAGATAATATAGTATAATAAAATTAGTAAGTATAAGCCTCATTATTAATCAACCCTTGTCATTTTAGATAGTTAGCCATTATCTTCCAAGCGACGCGTCTAAACTCCTTTTGAATTTAATAGCATTTGCATCTGTACACCAACAGGCTGTGCTTTATTTTTTTCATTTGGTGGCAAATTAAACAAATTGGCGAAGGATCAAAAATAGAGAAAAAGGGAAGAAAAAAAAGGGAGGGAAGGCTCTCGCTGTTATGTTTGATTTAGAACGTTGTGTCCTATTTCAAGTAAATTATAATATATATATGAATTATAATTTCATACTATTTGGTCCATTCTTGTTGTTGACTATCTATTTTTTTTTCTTTAGTTCATTCATTTATTAAATAAATAGTACCACTTTTACCACATAGTAATATATCATTATGGAGAGTGAATATTCAGACGTTCAACTTTTTGTTAGACCAATCAATGCTCAAGCTAAACATGAAGAAGTTCAAGATTTTTTTGCAGAATCAGGTCCATTAAAAGAACTTAGATTAATGCCAGGTTATGCATTTGTTGAATATGAAAGTCCTGAAGTTGCTGAAAAAGCATTCAAAGAATTAGTTGAAAAAACATTTCAAGGTGAACCATTACAAGTTGAATATGCTAAACATAAACCAGATTATGCGAAAAAAGGTGAAAATAGAGTTAAAGTTAGTTCATTACCAGTTCATACATCATGGCAAGATTTCAAAGATTTCTTGCGTGAAGAAATTCATGTACAACCAACTTTTGTTCGTATTCCAATTGAAGAACCAACTGTTTGTCATTTAGAATTTGCATCAAGGGAAGAAATGGAAACTGCAATTAATTCAATTAATGAAACTAAATTTAAAGATACTGCGATTGTCGCTGAAGAAGATACTTCTCCATATATTGCTTCTGCTTCAAGACAAATTGTTCATCGTCGTGGTCGTGGTGGATTCCATCGTGGTGGTCCAGGTCGTGGATTTTATCGTGGTGGATACCGCCCAATGCATAGAGGTGGTTATGGTGGTCCATCAGGATTTAGAGGTCCTCCAATGGGTTATGACTCTTATGGTCCACCACAAGGTTACAGAGATTATCCTCCAAGAGGTGGTTATATGGGAGGTAGAGGTGGTTATATCCCAAGAGGTAGAGGTGGATACATTCCAAGAGGTAGAGGTGGTTATGTTCCAAGAGGTGGTTATGCACCAAGAGGTGGTTATGCACCAAGGGGTGATTATGGACCAAGGGGTGATTTTGGTGGTGCTCCACAACAAAGGGGAGATTATGGAAATATTCCACCATCAGGCTCTGAATTTAGAGATGGTCCACCGCCACCTAGAAACGATTATAGATCAAGTAGAGAAGATGGCGGTGATTATTCAGGTGATAGAGATTTCAATAGAGATAGGTCTCCAGGAAGATATTAAATAGATAAATCAATTAATATGTTGATAAAATTTCAATAATTTTTTTCATCACTTTAGTTTTTTTTTTACATTCTTTTTAGCAATTGATAAAACATCTACGATAATATCCAATGACAAATACTGTCAAGGAAGTACAATTTTACAAAAAAAAAAGCAATTTAATTAGTAATCTCAAGTAAATTAAAATTTGAATCAAACTGTGTTATATTTTTATTATTATTATGTTAATAAATTAAGCTTAAATAGATTTTATTAAATTATTACATTATATTTTTGAAGAAGTGGACTCATTTTAGTTAGTCAACTGAAGTAAAAGTTTTATTATTATTATTATTATTATTATTATTATTATTATTATTATTATTATTATTATTATTATTATTATTTAGATAATCTTCAACAATTGTAAATTATTAATTATTATTTGAATACCAGCAATGAAAAATACGGTAATTTGATAAAATTTTCGATATCATCAAATCATTTAAATTTCATTTATCATCTTTCAATTTTTATTTCAGTTGTCATTTTGCCTTTCTTTTATTATTACTATCATTTTTTTTAGTAACCTATTCACCAATCGATTCATTAATCCAGATAATTCTTCAAAGATGTTATGTTCTTCTATCATACCAAAGAAAGCAGTTGTTTTAGTCTGAGAGGGTTCTCAGACTCTTCTGCGCGTATTTTTGTATGGAGGGGGAAATAAAGGGGGGAGGAGGGCGGAAAGCGGGAGGTTTTTTTAGAACCTGGTGGCAAAATAATAGAATGTGCATGGAAAATTCATTGATATGTACGTGAAATGATTATAAGATGTCACTTTGAATCAATCTTTACTCTTCGCTTTCATTATTAAAATATCTCAATTATCAAAATCAGCAATGGATTCAATAACACCAGAAGAGCAAAATATACTTGATCAATTTGGAGAGATAACTAATTATGATAAAGAAACAGAATCCTCAAAAGTTGTCCGATTGTTAACAGTTTGTAATTGGAATCTGGAAACAGCAATAGCAAGATATTTTGATAATGATTTCCCTCAATTATTTGATGAAATATCATCTCAGTTCCCTCAATCCACATCACCTACTACAGCGGACACTGCATCCAATAATTTTGAACATAATATAAATTCTACTAATAATACCAACTATAACTCAATACCAGATAGTGATAATATTTTTAACACTCAAATTCCAATACCACCACCATCAATAAGTACAAGTAGAAACAATTTTCTGCTACCATATCCAGAGGATTTATTTAGAGCAACATTACATCGTGCTTTACCTATAAGTAACAAATGGAAATTTCAGGCAGGACTTTTAAACTCAAGTAAAGTTAACTCCAATAATTCGAAGTTAAGTAAATTATTAACACCAATTGTATTTCTATTGATGCTAATGCCAAAACTTTTGTTGCTAATTGGTTATGGTTTGAACAAGTTATTTGGTAATTTTGCACCAAATTTATTTAGAATTTTAGGATTACGTGAAGAGGAAGACGATTTTCCAGCTTATCCAATTCATACATCCCCCGAGGAAATATCGAACTATGATATCATTAAATATATCAACAAAATTTCAAATAAAGACAACAAAGATTTACCTATTTTTAAAGGTGAGTTTAACAAAGCTTTTGGTGAAGCCAGAGATAACTTAAAGTGGTTTTGTATTATACTGTTCAATTCAGAATCTGCATCTACCTCAAAAAATTTAATTGATAATTTTTTAACCAATCAATTATTCATTGATTTCATAAATAAAAATGATATAGTTTTATACGTAGGTGATGTGTCTTATCCTGAAGCTTTTGAAGTAAGTCAAACATATTCTGCATTTGGATTACCATATTTATCATTGATTGCAAATGTATCACCAACAGGACTTACTCATCCTGAATTTTCATTTGTTTGTAAATACAATAAATTTATTCCCAGTTTAAATTCCAATTCAAACTCAAATTGCTCAAATAGTGAATTATTAACATCCAAATTATGCAGAAAACTTACAAGAATAGTTTCAAAATATGAACCTCAATTAATTACCCAAAGATATGATAAACAAGAGGCAGAATTTTCTCGACTAATACGAGAACAACAGGACAGTGCATATCAAGAATCTTTATTGAAAGATATGGAAAAAGAAAAGGAGAAGCAAAGAATAATCGAGGAAGAAAATTTGAAGATTGAGAAAGAAAAAGAGGAAGAATTAAAAGTTGAAATTGCCTTAGAAAAACGTAAGGAGTACATTATCAATTATGTTAATAATAACTACAATGAGAATTGTGAACATTTGAAAAAAGGCGAATTTACAACAATACAATTTAGAACAAACAACGGACAAAGATTTATTAAAAAATTTCCACAAACAGCAACAGCGTATGATATATTTATGTTTGTTGAATCAAAACAGCTAATCAAAGAATATATAGAAGAGGGAGATTTTGGCAATGAAGAAAATGTATTGGATTATTTCAAAAAATATCAACTTAAATTTACTGGCAACAATGATAAAGATGCTAGAATAAACTTTTCGTTTGATTTAATATCACCAATGCCAAGGCTGAAAATTGAACCGAATAATACGGAGTTATGCAAAATTAACGAAATATGGCCAAATGGGTCCCTCTTAATAGAAAAAAGAGATGATGATGATGAAGATGACGAGGAAGACGGAGCGAATGATGATTACTAAGAGGAAGTTAGTGGCTCTGGTATCAAATTTGCAGATTACGATTTATATATATAAATCTTTAATCTATATTTTTATAAAAAATTTGAAATTAATATCACTTTGAAGTTTCAAACTACTATTTCCTTCTTTTATTTGCTTCTTCATTATTAGTTTGACGTAATTTACCCATATTTTCAGAAACGATTCCCATGACATAATTTCTTAGTTTTTGATCTCTTTGCTCTTCTGATAGTTCAGTATTTTCAAAAATCGCTTGCACTTGTTGACGACGAATTTTCATCTCTTCTGTTTCATCATCACCGTTATCATCAATATTTGCAGTGGTTGCGTTTTCCAAAAACGCTTTAACTTCTTCACCATTCGGTAATTTTAACTTTTCTTCAGTGATATCCGTATTAATCTCTTTCGTATCAATATCTCCAGTTTTGTCAAGTATCGTCAAGTAATTAATTATATTGGGATATTCGTCCTCTTCAATAAAATATTCCTTAACGTCTAAATTATCATTATTTTTTATTTTATAATTAGCATTAAATTCTTTAATTAATATTTTAATAACATCTAAGTTTTCGCAATGGTGCAATGGAGTGTCACCATCTGAATCCTGAATATTTGGATTACCACCGTGATTTAGTAGATAGCGTAATAATTCGATATTTCCATAAGATGCTGCTGCATGAATTGGAGTAAAACCGTTTGGATCAGCAGAATTCGATGTATATTTTCCAGATTCAATTAATGATTTAACCAAATCAATTTTGTTATCTGCTGCTGCTACCCATATATTATCAGACATGTTTGTTATATTGACTACTGCCTTTTTTGTTCATTTTACTGAAAAACATGGTTGATCAAAGAAACCAAAAAATTTTTAATTGAAAAAAAAGAAAAAAATTTCAAAAATTCATGATATTACGTAAGTTAATGAATAACTTTGAAAATTTAAATAAATGTATGCATGTACATTAATTTTGCTTGTATGCTTTCCTTTAGGAGGTATTTATTTCTTTACAGGTAGACTGTTTGAAATTAGTTGACCAGCTAACTATGTCTTCAAAAAATCAAGAAATTGAAACAACTCAACATGAACAACATGTGACGACAACCCCTGCTCCAGTAAGACCTGAACAACCTGAATTATCAGAGGAGAAAAAGGCATCGCTTTGTTCACAATGTGATGAATATAAGAAATGGATGATGAAATACTCACCTGGGGTTATATTCATGTTTGATCAAATCAAACAGGCCGGTGGTTATGTTTCACCAAGTAAAATCAAATGTGAAATTTGTAAAGATCCTAAATTAGGTGGTTTTCATCCTGATTTAGGTATTCAATTATGTGCAAATTATATACCTGATAAATGGGTTTTGAATGACACATTATCACATGAATTAATTCATTGGTATGATAATGTCAGATTTAAAGTTGATTGGATGGACCTTAGACATCATGCATGTAGTGAAATACGTGCTGCAAGTTTGAGTGGTGAATGTGCAATTATGACTGAATTTTGGAAGAATACAGGTATGATGAGAGTGGCTAAAGGTCATCAAGCTTGTGTTAAACGTAGAGCTGCTTTGAGTGTTGTTGGTCATCCAAAATGTAAAGATATGGACCATGCGAAAGAAATTGTCGATGAAGTATTTAGGTCTTGTTTTAATGATACAAGACCTTTTGAAATGATATATAGGTGATAATAATATGTAAAAGCGACATTTACTTCAATTTCAACATTATTCTTGTACAAAATTCAAATACACATATATAGATAATATATAATCTTATTAAACTTTAAGCTAAGTAGTCTTTTCTTTAGAAAACTAAATACATTGTGCACATTAAACTTGGACCAAATACAATTCCAAACCAAAAAATACAGTTACCTAACACATTTTTACCTCTCATCCATTTAGTTTTGGATAATTGAACTAAACTTAATTGACTCATTTGCAATAGAAGTAAATAAAATCTAATTTTTTTAAAAATAACATACATGGCAAATTCATGAACTAATGAGCTTAAAAAGAATGTAAAAAATGTAGCACTAGTTTTATTTACTTTGAAAGCTGATATTGATGAATGATAAACATGACGTAATAAAAATTTATGAACTGGTACATTCCAATCACGAGCATATTCATTCCAATCAACTGAGTTCCACCAATAGCCATAAAATTCTCTATCCGCAAATCTTGATAACTCTGCAATTGCATTCAAAATTAATTCCCAAATTAAATAAAATGTTAACAAATAAACTACTAAAAAAGGTGGTATTGTTTCAATTAATATAAAAGGATAAACTTTCAAACGATAAAGAAAAGGTTTTGTTTTTTGAATTTTTAAACAATGAAGAACTATTGGATATAATTTATATTGTGAAATTGCAATAATTAGCATTATTATCCCAAAAATGCCTAAAATCTTAATTGAAAGATACCTTTTTCTAATCCTTTCAGTTCTAGGGTAACTATTTTGATAAACTAGAACGGGAAACATAGAATATTCGAAAAAGTTAAAGAATGATATATTTTTTGGAAAGTTTTGTGATTTAATTTCAGAATTACAAAATTCTATCGAATTTTCAAGTGACAGAACAATATTCTCTAGTAATTTATCTCTCTTTTTGATGAAAAAACTTGAAAACTTCAATTCTTCAGTTATTTCCCATAGATAACCATTAAAGAAAGCAAATGAATGTACTTTCATTAACATTACAACTGAATGTAGCATTATAAAAATTTGAGCAATCCATGGAAAATTTACCTTATCAGCATAATGAACGGGATACCATAATAATAAAACTTCATAAATTGATTGCAAGATAAGTCCAGAATTTTTCCATTTAATAAATTTATATTTTATCAACATTTGAATCAAAACTGATGTATACATTGATAAATACATAACTAAATCTGTTAATGCAACTTTTAATAAATCTTTGCACATTAAACCAAAAATTTCTGATTTTATCAAATTACCATAATGTAAATGATAGCCACATACTATATTTAAACCAAAAAATGAAACACAAATCCAAAAGGCAATAAAGAAACCATAAAATTTAGCTCCATAATGAATTTCTCTATCAAAAATAGTTTCTCTTGCAATATAATTAAAATCACTAAAATTCGACCTCATTTGCCCATTTTTTCTAAATCTTACTTTACTATTTGAAACATGTAAAGCAAGATTTTTATTATTTGCACTATTAGTTTTCAATTCTTCCACAGTGCTTGATTTATCAATAACTGTATTTGCACTATTAAGAACTTCGTTGGTATTAATTGAACCTGCTCCTGAAGAAGTTGAAGTTGGGGTTTCATTATTAACAATAATATTACTTTCACTTGAATCATATTCATTATTTAATAATATTGATTGTCTTCTTTTCCCTTGTGAATTAATATCATTATTTTCTAAAATATTAAACCTTTCAAAACCTTTTGTTGCTTGATCTAAAGTATTTTCAGACAATGCGGTTTTCATTGGCAAACTTTCTCTTGGATCCGACATTTCCTTAATAATAATTGATACTTAATTATAATAACAAAATTTTTTTGGAAACACACCCAAGTAACAATGAAGCCAAAAATATATTTAAAAAAAGGACTGAAATTCAGTAAAATGAACAAATTAAAATCTAATTAAAATCTAATTAAAGGAAAAGTTATAAAATCAAGCAAGATATCCTACCGAATGTGTCGGGACAATATTCAACATTCTGTGGCAGCATTATTACGTAAACAGGAGTTACTACTTTCGGAAGGTAGGAAAAAAAAAAAAATAAAAATAAAAAAATATATTTTCAGATTATTTTCAGCTTTTCTTTCACACTTACCTTTCAACTTGTGTTGTTGTAATTTACACTTTCAGTTTATTTCTTTGGTGAATTATTCAGAAGTAAAAAGACAAGTAATACAAGATCTAATATGTCTAGACCAGAACAAATTGCACCACCAGAAATTTTTTATAATGATATAGAATCAAAGAAATACACACAATCATCTCGTGTACAACATATCCAAGCAAAGATGACGTTCAGAGCTTTAGAATTATTAAATCTTGAAGAAGGTAAACCACATTTTTTATTAGATGTTGGATGTGGTTCAGGTCTCTCTGGTGAAATTTTGACTGAAGAGGGTCATATATGGATAGGAATGGATATATCCGCAGATATGTTAGCAACTGCATTAGATAGAGATATTGAAGGTGATTTATTTTTAGCTGATATGGGATGTGGAGTTCCTTTCCGTCCCGGTACATTTGATGCAGCTATTTCTATTTCAGCAATTCAATGGTTATGTAATGCTGATACAAATACTAATGAACCTAAATTCAGATTAGCACGATTTTTCAATACATTATATTCATCATTACGTAAAGGTGGTAAATTTGTTGGTCAATTTTATCCAGCAAATGAAGATCAAACAATTCAAATTACAAGTGCTGCTAAAGTTGCCGGATTTCAATGTGGTGTAGTTGTTGATGATCCTGAATCAAAGAAAAATAGAAAATATTATCTAGTTTTACAAGCTGGTACTTCCGATAGACCATTAAATATTGATGGTATGTCAATTGAAAATATGCAAAAATCAAAACATAAAGAATCTAATAAACTCTCTAAAAAACGAATGAAGGAAATGGAAACTAAAAAAGAATATATTAAAAGAAAGAAGATTCTTAATGAAAAACGTGGGAAAAATGTACGTAAAGATTCTAAATTTACAGGTAGAGCAAGAAAACCACGTTTTTAAAGTTATATTTGGTATTTCTTTTTTAATTAATAAATATCTATAAAATAAATAGATAATAAAAAGTAGGTAAATGGTACATTGTATATATATATTCATTTTTATGTAATTTAGCTAATAAAATATAAAGTAGATTGAAAAAAACTTACCCGGCGATTTTTTTCCAGTTGAACTTATTTTTTTTCTCAACTTTTCTCAGTTACATGAAAAAAAATGGACTATTTTGAGAGAACTGAAATAGAGTAAAATAAATGATGATTGTTTATTTTTATCATTATTTCTGCTACTTTATCTTGACGATCAACTAATATCTTACAAAAAGTATAGAAATGTTTTCTAGATCACAATCATATATACTTTATGCAGTCAAGACTGGACTTAAAAAATCAGGAGTACGATACACAGCTCAATCTAAAAAAAATAGAATCGATGTTCAATTATTAAAAGACTTTCCAGGATTGGGTGTAAAGGGACAAATTGTTGCAGTCAAACCATCTGCAATGTCAAATAAATTATATCCTTACAATGGTGCTATATATATGAATTATAAGGATGCAAAACCTGCAATTCCAGTAGTAACAAAACAAGAAGCAGCTGCAGCTTTAGCAGCTCTTAAAAATGCTCAAAAGGCAACAAAGAAGGAAAAGAAAGTTAAATTAAATCCAATTTTAAAGAGTGAAATTGATGCTAAAAAGCAAAGTGGTGATCAGTTATTAAGTTTAGATGATTTATTAGCAATTGATTTAAATACATTATCAAGTTCAGATTTAGATTTAGTCTTCTCTAAGCTTCCAAAGAAATTAGTTTTTGTTAAAAAATCAAAAGATAATTTATTATCTTCTTCATTGCAAAAATCATTTATTAAAGAACAAATTGAAGCAGTACTTGCCAAATATATTAGAGAATCAGATATTACTATCAAGTTCTTTAACAATTCAAATACAATCATTAACCTTAAATCAGAATCTGGTGAATCTTTAGAATCTATCGATAAACTTGGAACATATTACGTAGATGTTTTATATGAATCAAGGGAACAGCCAATCACTGTTGTTGTTAATTCTAATAATAATTAATATTTTTTCATTTTATAGATAATCTTTAAAAACTTTTATCATCTGTACATATCATATATATTTATATCTATTTATATATTTTTACTATAAAAATATCTTTATTCATAAAAAAACTTTTGAAAGTTTAGTTTTTTACATCGAATTTTTCATATCCATGAAATTAATAATTTATTTAATTTCCATAAAAGGCAATTTTTGGGTATCAAGTCCCTCCCCGTTCCCTTTGAACTTAAACCAATTCACTTTCTTTGCTTGCTTTTCTTAATAAGTTTAATTGTTTATTATTAAAATATACTATTTATAAAGAAGAAAATAATAAACTAAAAATTAAACTAAAAATGGATGCAGCAGAAACATGTTATATTTCAGTTGCCAAATCAACATTTTCAATAGGTAGACTATTATTTTTACCCTATTGTCATTTTCAAATAACATTTCAAACAATTAAATTCGTTATAATGAATATTTTATCATATTTTCGTTTATTATTTGTTTATAACTGGAATTTTATGCATGTAATGAAAATATCAGAACACGATAAAAATACATTTCATGAAACATATCAACAACGAATTTTTAATAATAGACATCGGTTAAGAAATAATTCGTTACCAGTAGCATCTGATGTGATTGAATTTTTTGATCCCCCAACAAATATCCATCAATATTTCACTAAATTGTGGTTTAGAACAGGTTATTATTATGATCGTTATGTTATCAATTATCCTTTCGATTTTTTTAATGGATCTACTAGTTCTTATCAATATAATCCCTCTGAGGAGAGAAAATACCTTAATAAACAAGAAATTAAAAAAACTGATTCATCTTCTCTATCACATAGCAATAACTCTTCATATAATGAACAAGATTCAGTTTCCAAAATTGATTTTATTCCTAAACCCTACGTAATTACCGAATCCTTGAAAAAAGGAGAGAATCATAAAAATTTTTCAAAGCAATCCTTAAACACATGTCCTGTTCTATCTGGAATTTTTATTGATCAACCTGAAAAGGATAATAAAGAAACAACAATCATTACCCAAGAAACTCCGAATTTAGAAAATAGTAATCATCATGAAAATAAAGAAGAAAATGAAACAAATCAAAAAACAGAAAATAAGATTTTTTATAAAATTAAAATTAGGAAGAAAAATTCAAAAACTGATATGACCCATCATCCAACTTATGGAAGGTATGATTTGCTTGCACAAGCTATTAAAAATATAATTCCACAACCTTCTTACTTACCAGAACAAACAATCGGACCAAATCTTATTAGATTTTCTTGGCACTGTTGTGCACATTACGATTTGGCTACCGGAACTGGTGGATCCAGTGGAGGCACAATGAGATTTGCACAAGAGTTTAATGACCTAGGTAATACCGGATTAACTACTAGCAAGTCGTACTTAGATCAAGTTCATGAAAATTTTCCATGGATATCATATGCTGATTTATACACTTATGCTGGTTGTGTAGCAATTGAAGCAATAGGTGGACCAACAATTAATTGGAAACCAGGAAGAACAGATTGTCCAGATGCTAAAAAGGTTCCACCTATGGGTAGATTACCTGTTGCTACAAAAGATTATCATCACATTCAGGATGTCTTTTACAACAGACTCGGATTTAATGCTCAAGAAACAGTTGCTCTTATTGGCGGTGGTCATGGAATTGGTGGATGTCATGCAAGATACAGTGGTTTTAATGGTATCTGGACAAAAAGTCCATTTCAATGGGATAATGATTTCTTTAAAGTATTGTTAAACGAAAATTGGACTTTAGGAATTGTTCCAGAGACTGGAATTGAACAGTATTATAATGATGATAAATCTTTAATGATGTTAAACACTGACATTGAACTACTTCGATGTTCTGATTTCAAAAAATGGGTTGAGATTTATGCAGAAAATGAAACTCTTTTCAACGAGCATTTTTCTCTTGCATTTGCTAAATTATTAGAATTAGGTGTAATAAGAGACGATGATGGAGTCCAAAGGGTTAAGATATAACCTATTTTGTATTAATTTTCCTAAAAATATAGCTATAAATTAAAATTATAAAATCATATAAAAAAAAGTCAAAATAAAATATTCTCTAATTAATTGAAAATCCCAAAATTTATAAAGCAAAGGTAAAAAAAAATAAAAATAAAAAAGAAAATCCCAAAAATAAAGATTTATTACGTATAGAACTATTCATTAACTTCGTTATTGTTCAAACCACTAGTATCATCTAATCCTAGACTATCTGTCATAGATGCACTAGGTAAGTTATTTGTATCTAGCAGCCCTGATTGTGCAGCAGATTTAGCTACATAATTTTCACCATTTCCATCATCATCAATTGTAGAAGGACCACCAAGAAAATCAAGCATCATATGCATTCCACCACCCCCGGCATATTGTTCAACATCAACAGGTAATACGGAACTAACTCCTTCTAAAAACCAAACTTTTTCTTTCATTTCTTCGGTAAAATTCCTCAGCAATTTATAATAGCATCTCATTATTCTCATTGCAGATAAGTCACAATTAATTAATAAACCAAGAAATCGTTTATCTAATAACGCAGGAAAGGCAAAAATTCTTAAGATAAAATCAGATTTATTAAGTTCTTTATGAAGCTTAGCCATATAAGCAAGTGTTGGAAAATATGGTGAGTTTAATGACACTGGAAACATATCTGAAATTTCATCATCAAAGCATTCAATTGATGAAAATCTTGGCTTTTTAGACTGGGCACATGTTCTAGCAGCCATATTTGCCAACGTTGATAAATCGGGAGTTGATGTACCTCTCATTTTTTGACGATGATGGTTTTCACGATTATTATTATCATTTTCATTACTAATAAGCTGTTCCTCATTATCATTTTCTTCAATAGATGTTTTCAATGATCTTTTGTTAATTGATTTGTCAACACTAACACTGTTTGACCTTGAGTTTTCATTACTATCTGAAGTATTAGACAATTCACCACTTATCAGGTCATAACCAATTTCACCCAAATCACCCAAATCAACAGAGATAAATTTATAAAATCGTGATTTCTCACTTAATGGCCAAACAGCTGTCAATATTGTTGCTGCACCTTTAACATGGAAAACCCAAGCTGATGGGGGCAATGATTTTATTGAGCTAGATGTTGGCAATGAAGCATTTGCTAGAGAATCCATAATCAATATTAAGGCAGAGGCAACTAATGCATCTGTATTTTCTGGTGACATTTCCAGAACAGCCTCTCTTAATAATCGTAAAGCTTCTGCCCTGTGACAAGTAACGCATTGATCTAAACCTCTTTCCGTCCTCGATAAGTGTGTAGCAGAAAATGCCAATACTGAATGCATTAAAAATGGGTACTTAAATGCAAGCATTGGTATATCATCTGACCAAATTTTAGAGTCGGAAATACCAGCAGCTGTAATAGTTGGCCAAACTTTTGTTGTATAATGATACATTAATCTTAAGTCCAACATATTTAAATCTGATAATGTTCCTATACTGGTTGATTGGCCATTTGAAATTGGTGGTAATGGTGATCTAATAGAGTCTGGTGATAATGATGGACCTTTGTTTTCAAATTTTATTGGTATTTCTTTTGACGATTGTGAACGTTGTTGATATTGAGCTGCTAATTCTTGTGGAGTTGGTGTTTTTTCTTGAAGCGCTTGTTTCATAAACGATGCTCTATTTGGTACAATATCACCAAGTAAATCAGCAAAAGAATTTGTCCCAACATTTGGAGATTTACTTAAATTATTTAAAAGATTTTCGTCTGGCATTGCCAAAGTTTCAGATGATGGTCTAACGCTCATTGGTAAACTTTGATAAAGTTGTTGCTGTTTATCTACAGGTAACTGCTGAAATTGTTGAAACAACTTTACCTGAACTTCAGGTGGAAAGTTATTCAAAAATTGTGAAGCAGCAGCTGTAGCTACTGGTGATTGAGGTAATTGTTGTAAAAATTGTGAAACAGGTGAAATAGGTGGCATAGTGATGTTTGCAAGATTACTATTTGACATTAGAGGTGTGGATGGAGATACTAATTTCGATAAATCTAACTTTTCTTGTTTGATATAATCTTTATTATCTTCTCTTTTAATATCCTCTTGAGAAGATGCAGATGATTTAGTTGGCTCTGGTGTATTTATTTTCTTATCATTGTTATCATTTTCGGGTATCAAATAAACACATTGAATCCCCATTCTTTCACAATTTCCACATACAGGTCTAGTTTCATCACATTTAACTCTTCTTCTTTTACATGTAGCACACCCCTTTCTACTTTTCTTATGAAATTTTCTTTTCCCTGTTGATTTCTTAGCGATCTTGGCATTTTCAATATCGGTCACCATATTTCCATCACTATTATTTCTTTTTGAGTTTTGTTCTTTTATCATAAATTTAGTTCTCTTAGCTTAAAAAAATCTGGATATAGTTAGATATAAGTGTATTTTATTAGTTCTCGTATCTACCATAGAATTATTGTAGGACAATAACAATAGTAGTTTTAATATTATATTCTAACTATAAAAATAAAAGCTGATTCTGATCCGTTATCAATAGCTATTTTTCTAGTTTTGAACTATTAATCGAATTTCAAAAACTATTATCTTCTCTTGTATATCTTAGATATTATTTATCAAATCTGATTAAGCTTTAATGTTGAATATATATATTTTTAACCAAAATTCTTCTTCAGAAAGAATACCAGTTAGGTAAAAATTTCAGAATTTCCTCGTACAACTCGTTCCGGAAAATACTGTTGAAAAAAATCATTAAAAACATCAACATTCTCGTTCCGCTCGTACAAATTATGATATCCAACGGTTGTGTTTTTATTTAGGTATAACTTATAATATTATGACTAAATAGTATATTTGATTATATATAAGGGAGGTTCAGGGCTTAGTTCACCTGATTTCTCAAGAGATCGAAATGATAGTCTCTATATAAATAAATATAAATAGATCACTACAGTTATATATTATCAGTGTTTATAAGTTATTTTAATGGGCATGTGGGTCTTCCTTTGGAGGTTCTGGGTCAACTGTGATCATTGTGTCAATTCTTAAAATGGCAATACAGGCTTCAAGAGCTGATTTAAGTGACTTGATTTTTGAGATTGTAGGTTCCAAAACACCACTTGAAACTTCATTTACAACTTTACCTTTAATTAAATCTAAACCGTAATTTTTATAATTTTTTCTTTTTGTATCTGCATCAGAAACTTGTTGTGAAGCTGCATGATATGATCTAAGTTTAGCTATTAAATCAGATGCATCCTTTGCTGCATTAACAGCTAAAGTTTTAGGTATTACTAATAGGGCGGCTGCAAATTCAGCAATTGCTAATTGTTCTCGTGATCCAACAGTTGTCGCAAAATTCTCCAAGAAGATATTTAAAGCACACTCGACAGCACCACCACCTGGCACAACTTCACCACTTTCTAATGTTCTCTTTACAACACAAAGTGAGTCATGAATAGATCTTTCCATTTCATCTAATGAATAATCATTTGGACCTCTTAATATTATTGAAGCAGCAGAGTGCTTTTTTGGTCTTTTAATAAGTATACATTCATCATCAGAAAATTTTTCTTGTGAAACTTCATCAGCATAACCTAAATAACTAGATTCAAAAGTTTCTTCACTTTCCATATTTGATAAATTATTAACTAATGTTGCACCAGTAGCTCTAGCAATTCTTTTTAAATCTTCTTTTTTACAACGTCTAACTGCCATAACTTTATTTTCAACGAATTCTTTTAAACATAAATCATCAATACCCTTTGTTGTTAAAACAACATTTGCACCAGAGGCAATTATCATTTTAACTCTTTCTAAGACTATTCCGTATTCTCTTTTCCTAATCTCTTCTAACTGTTCTGGATCATCAATATTAATTTGAACACCCATTGCCATTCTTGCTTTTTGCAAATTAATATCTAAACATGCGATTTTAGCATTTGTAATTTTTTTCAACATTGCTTGTGATGCAACTGTACAATTTAATGCATAACCATCAACTAATACTGATTCTGTTGAAGATTTACCATGTGCTTTTAAAATATTAACAGCCTTCACTGGATATTTGATTTCACCAGAATTATTTGTTGTTTTAACTGACAACATTGTATTTACAACCATTTCACCAAAAAAATCACTATCTGAGCCAATAATTTTTGATGACATTGAAGTTTTGGCAATATTAATTAAAGTTTCCTTACCTAACGAATCAACAGATTGACTTAATACTTCATTGATATATCTAATTGCTTCTTTTAATGCTAATCTATAACCTGTAATAATTGTTGTTGGATGTAATTTATTCTTAACTAATTCATTTGCTCTTTTTAATAATTCAGAAGCAATTATAACAACAGATGTAGTACCATCACCTACTTCTCTGTCTTGTTGATGAGCTAATTCAACTAAAATTTTACCTGCTGGATGCTGAACGTCTAATAATGATAAAATTGTTGCACCATCATTTGTAACAGTAACATCTCCAATATCATCAACTAACATTTTATCTAAACCGACAGGTCCTAATGAAGATTTGACAACATTTGCAACAGCTTGAGTTGCCAATACGTTTTGATTACGAACATCATCGCCACTTAATTTTTCTCCCCCTAAAAATAGGGTTTCTGAACGTGCATTAGAGAACATAATTATTTTTAGCTCCAACTAAAATATAATGTATATTTTTAATATAAAAATGTTAAATTATATTTAATCCAAAGAATTTTAAAGATTTGCCTTTAAGAAAACCAAAAAAATCAATGTTAGTGACAAATTTAAAAAAAATCATGAAGCTAATTAGGAGATAAATTTTCGGTAGCCAAAATTTTCAATTACGCGATTTATCGTTACCCGGATGTTATTAATTATCCTACAATTTCATTTTCTTGATTAAATGATAATAAAAATGAATGATTTAAATGATTTAAATGATATATAAAGATAATATAAATATTATAAGAGGCTATAACTGTAGCAAATTAAAACAATAGAAAGTATAATGAAAAAAAAGAGGTTAGAGAGAATCAAAAGAGGAGAAAAACAAAGGAAGAAAGAAAAAAATGAAATGAAATCAGATGAAATCAAATATTATGAATAAAAAAAAGTTAAGAAAGTATAAAAATATAAAAATAATATTATAAGAAAGAGCCATTCCAAAGTTTTCAAATACTTTTACAATGATAAATAACAATTGTTGATAATAATGATACTAATTGTATTTGTAATGATAATGATAATAATAATAATTACGATGATGGTAAATGATAAAAAAAAAAGTTTATTCAATTAATTTAATCCATTTTATTTTATTTTATCTCATTCCTTTTCATGTCATCATAAGATTGTACATTTTTTAGATTTTTTGATAACTGGAGGTTCCAATGCTGCGACAATTGCATCATCAAATAAACTTTTTAATCCAACTTGAGTTAAAGCTGAACATTCATCATATTTTACAGCTTTTAGTTCTCTTGCTAATCTTTCACCTTGTTGAGCGGTTATTGGCTTTTGATGTTGCCTTGCTAGATTAGCAAGTGCTGTTTGATCATCTCTAAGATCTATTTGGGTACCAACTATTATACATGGAACATGTGGTGCATGATGTAAAATTTCTGGGAACCATTTTTCTTTAACATTATCAAAAGAGGAAGGTACAACAACAGAGAAACAAATTAAAAAGATATCTGTTTGAGGATATGATAAAGGTCTTAGTCTATCATAATCTTCTTGACCAGCTGTATCAAATAAACCAAAGGTATATGGTTCATCTCCAATCATGACTGTAACTGCATAATTATCAAAAACAGTTGGAATATAATCTTCAGGAAACTGATTACTAGTATAAGAGATTAATAAGCATGTTTTACCAACAGCACCATCTCCGACGACGACACATTTAATTGTATTATTGAATGAACCCATTTGGAAAGTGAATTAAAAAAATTATTTGGTGAATATATGAAGTGAAAGTAAATTAGAAAAAGATTAAGTAATTAATATTTCTTATTGATTTTAAGAATGAATTAATGAATGATAAGTATTAGATTCAAATAAATTGATCAGTTACTTTTTATAATGTTACTATCTAGACAAATCAGTTGTAGATAGTAATTATGATAATAATTTGAAATTAAGCTTTTATAATAATATATATATATATATTTATGTTTAATTATATTGTTATTATTATTACTTGAAATAGTGAAAATAATAACTATGAATCTGCTTGATTTTTTGTGCTTGATTTAATTCTTGTTTTTGTCCTTTTATTTTAATGTAGTTAAAATAAACAAACTTACTTGATCTGCCTTTATGTAAGAATAAAAGATGGGAAAAATAATATAAGAAATTAGATGTCTTGATTAATGTAAACTGTTTATATAAATGGATATATATAAACGTTAATGAATCTATGCCAGGCACTAAAATAAAGAAAAAACAAAGTTATCACAAGAGTAAAAAACGTTTTAACATAATGCTGTTATCTATCTATTCGTCTTGAAAACAACTCTCTTCCTTAGCAGTATTTCTTTTTTCTCATCACATTTCGTATTCCAGGCATTCCACGAGACGCTGCGTGAAGATCGAGAACTTCTTGATTAAATTTAATGATAGTGGTAGTATTTATGATTTATGATTTATAATTTATAATTTATAATTTATAATTTATAACTACTGTGGTCGATCGACCTGTTTTTTTTTTGTTTTTTTTTTTTTTTTCTTTTATAGATAAAAAGATTCTTTATAAATTTATTGACTTGATTGTTTCTGTTTTAACTTTTCATTGCAAAACGTAGATCTAAAGATAATTGTTTTCTAACATTTTCATCAGGATGACATTTTTTGTTTGTAATTTCTATTTTGTGTTTATATTTTTGTAATTAGGTTCTTGAATCAATTAGTCTAATACATATTTTTGTTATACCTCTAATTCTGTTAATTAAACATTTATTATATTTCTTTTTGTTATTTAATAAATAAAAATATTATTATATTTTCTCTTTTATAGTCTTTATTAGCACTATAATATTACAATATAATTTGTATATATCCTCTGTTTTCTAGTTTTTTTTCATCTGGCTGGCACTTCATAATACAGATACGGAAAATTGATTGCTCTTATTGAGATGACTATCATTTCATTTAATTGTTGATGTATAATTAATTATAAATATATTATAATTGACCTTTATTTGCCTACAAGATCTAACTTTTTAATGGGTATATCATTGTTACTAAAAGTTTTACTTTAAAAATCAAAAAAAGTATATATTTAATAAATTTAGCATATACTCTTTCAGTTTTTTTCTATTTGAATCAATAAATATAAATAATATTCAAAAGTTTACAGGATACTGATAAAAAAAAGCTAAAAATTATCGATTTTAACTTTTTTTTTTTTTTGTTTCAATATTGGGTTTGTTTTATATTATATTTCTTTGATATATAGTTAGTTGAAATAATTTTGATTTCAGTAATTGAAGATGAGAGTGTATAGAGATGTATCTTGAAAAAAAAATATTTAACTCAAACTGGGATCTTTAAGGTTAAAAATATTATATGAAAAAGTAAAGATGGAAAAGAAGTTACTTTGATATCAGTATGATATGTATACACCCAATAAAATTTTATGTTATTAAAACATTTTCAAAACATAATTTCTAAACTAAGTTAAACGATTAATGCAGTATAAAAATTATGAAAAACTAATCTTAACAGACAAATAAAATATAGATTTATATAATATTAAATGAATAAACATTCTAATATGAATATATAGGATAAACACGTTCTTCTGGAAAGATTATTTAATAATCAGATTAAACAATCTAGTTTATGAATTCATTTATTATTTAATTTTCACTGAGCTAGTAAATCATTTGCAGGTATATTAATATTCTTGAGAAATGTGTTTCAAGAGAGGGTTGTGTCGAATAAGTTGCTTCCACCTTCTCTTCAATGATAACTATTTCTATCGAAATAATCGTTTATGTTATATCTTCTATTTAAAAAAAAAATTCTTATTTTTTTTATTTATCTGTTTCAACTTTTGATAATGATACCCGAATTATTACTTCTTCACTTAACAACCTATAATTTTTTAAGATATATTTAAGCATTTGATGCTTGAAAACCCATATAATTAATATATATATAAATATCAGCAATAATATATTAACATGTGATGGGGCTATGGCTCAATGGTAGAGCTTTCGACTCCAAATCGAAAGGTTGCAGGTTCGATTCCTGTTGGCCTCAATCATAAATTTTTTTATTTTCATTATTAGATGATGAATTTATAATTTTTTTTTTCTTTTTGTGTGTAAGGTTTAGTTAGTTAGTTACTTTTTGTTTCATATTTTCTTTAGAAAAATTCTTTTTAAAAATATATATATATTTATAGAATCACATTTTATTAGTTATTTTTTTTGTTCTTCTTATTTTTCTTTTTATTTGGAGGAGCTGCATGACCTATGCTGTTAACATGTTGAAATAGTTTATTTCTACTCGTAAAAGATTCACCACAAACAGAACAAATTTCCATGTGGTAAGAGGGGTCTTGAGATTGAGTTGGCGATTTGGTTGTTGTTTTGCTAGTTTTAGATTTTTTTTTTTTAGCTTTACCTTTAGTTTTTGTTGTCAATCCCCAATCATCATCATCATCTGAATTCAAGTCTACACCATTCAGCAATTTTGAGAGTTCTTCTAATTTTTTATCGGATTTATATTCTTGAGGTGTAGCTGTTTCTGAGGAAGAATTTTGTTCATTGTTTGAATTGTTACTATGATCATAGATATCATCATCAATTTGATCATCAATTTCAATTTCATTATCATATTCATTATGGTTATTAATAGTAGTATTAATGTTTTCTTCCTTGTGCCCTTCTTTCTCATTTTTAAGTTGTTGTTCTAATATATACTGTAGTTCTTCATTATTAATATCATCTAGATAATCGAGATCTTCAAGATCACTTAAATTTTCTACAGCATCATCGAATTCATCCTTATTAATATCTTCATCTTCAAAACTATCTGAAAATTCATCCTTAACATATCCTTTATCATCTATTCCTAATTCTATACCTTCTTTTCTCATTTCCCATTGAAGTTGTTTTAATAATTTTAAATGTTTCTTAGATCTTTCATGATCAGAAAACTGTTTTTCACTTTTAAATATTTTATTACAAATAATACATTCAAATATATCATCATTTGAATCATCATTATCAGATTCTTCACCATTAATTTTTCTTTCTTCTTCATATAATTTATCTAGTTGTGCTTCAATTTCAGCTAAATCATCAGGATCAACACTTTGCCAATCTTGTTCTTCAAATAGATGTCTTTGCCTTTGTCTTTCCTCTTTCTCAATTTGAGCTTGTTTATGCATTTCTTGCCTTTTCTCTGCAAGTTTTTGTTTTTCATATTTTTTTCGTATATTTGGATCCATTCTTGGGTCTAATTTTTTAATATAAGTAATGAATTTTTTAATAATATCATTATAAGATTTTCTTGCATTATCCCTTAATTTTTTATTTTCCTTTTCCATTATTCTTCTAGTTCTTCTATCAGGTGCAGTTGAATATCTATATTCATCTACCCAATTAAATGTTTTAACTGATTGAAAATTTCCCCAAACTTTATAAAACATTCTTGTAAATTCAAAATTAGATTTAGAATTTCCTATTCTTGGATACATTAATTCACTTGGATCACAAGCAGTTGCAAATGATGTATCATCTTTAAATTTATCAAAACCTGGTAATTTTTGTTGTTTACCAGATGATACCTCTTCTGAAGCTATTTTATCTAATAAAATTGAAACTATGCTATAAAATCCATTTATTGAATCATCAAATTTTTGATAAAGATTATTATTAAAATATTTTTCAATATCATTAATTGTCGTACCTGAATAAAATGATTGATTATCGTTATCATAATTATTAGAAAAATCATAATCTGCATCTCGATCTGTATCTTCCATTAATATTTGAAATTTATGAGAATCATACCAAGAACGTTCTTGTGGATCACTTAATGTTTCATAAGCGACTCTAACTTCATTAAATAATCTAGTTGTATTTTCCACATCATCAGGATTTTTATCAGGATGTAATAATAAAGCTTTTTTACGATATGCTTTTTTCAATTCAATATAAGTTGCATTTTCTTCTACACCGAGAACTTCATAATAATCGGTTTTCATAATATCTGTTTATGAATAATTATTGTATAGTAATTTTATAAATGAGTGTCAATATCTATAATTAATGTTAAAATTACAGTTTGAAATAAAAATCTGAAATAAAAATCTGAGATGAATGAATAATTTTGTCAATTTTCAGATTCAGTTTACACATCTGTGCACTTAAAAGATATCTATCAAACATAAAAATGAAAAAAACAATACGCGACAAAACTAAAAAAAAAGAAAAAAAAAAGGGAAGTTTTTATTAGCAACAGTTTATTAATCAATCAATCTCGCCAGCTCATTTTGAGGGAGGCCAACGCAGAGGGTGAGGTATATATGACAAACAAGTTAGTTGGTTAGTTAGTTAGTTGTTTTGATAGATGATCTAAATGAGCCTGTTTTGGTTTTTATTTCATTTCATTTCATTTTATTTTATTTTATTTTATTTTATTTTATTTTATTTTACTTTTTCTTTGAAATCATCTATAGTGTTTGAACAACTATCATTTCAATAACTTCAATTTTGTTTAACAAATCATAGCCATTGATATATCTCTTATAAAATAAAATGGTTGTGTTAGCTGCATCAATTTGTACACATGGTGGTAAAGTCATTATTTCAAGACAATTCAGAGAATTGACAAAAGAAAGAGTTACGTCTTTATTATCTAATTTCCCAACCTTACTCTCAGATTCAACACAATCACAACATACTGCTGTTGAAGATGAAAATGTTAGATATATGTATCAACCTTTAGAAGAATTTTATGTTGTTTTAATTACAAATAAACATTCTAATATTTTACAAGATATTGATACATTACATTTATTTGCACAATCAATTACATCAATTCTTAGAACTGTTGATGAAAAGGAAATTTATGAAAATTGTTTTGAACTTTTAAGTGCATTTGATGAAATAATTTGTTTAGGTTATAAAGAAAACTTAACTTCAACTCAAGTTATTAATTTCTTAGAAATGGATTCACATGAGGAAAGAATTCAAGAAATTATTGAAAGAAATAAAGAATTAGAAGCTGCAGAGTATAGTAAAAAGAAAGTCGTTGAATTACAATTTAAAGAAATGATGCAAAAAAATAATACCCGAGGTTTTAATCAATCATCACAAATGTATAATCAATTTTCAGCTTCTAATGATAATGATTCAGAATATTCTAGCCTTGTAGAACAACAACAACAACAGCATCATAATAATCAACCACTACAATCATCTTTACAACAAGCTCCAATTAGAAAAGGTGGTTTACAATTAGGTAAAAAGCCAATTGGACTCGGTGATTCTCAACCTTTATTAATAAGTACACCAGCTTCTCAAATTGGTTCATCTCAATATAAATCTAGAGAACAAGAACAACAACACCAATCAACTTATCAACAACAAAATTCTAAACCACAAATTGAGAATAATGGTATTTTACTTACTATTAATGAGAAATATTCCGCTCAAATTTCAAGGGAAGGTACAATATCATCAGCAGAAGTTAAAGGTGATTTGCAAATAAGAATTAATGATCCATCATTAGCAACAGCACAAATTAAATTATTATTAGAAGATAATAAAGATATTTCAACTCAATATAAAACTCATCCAAATGTTGATAAAAAGTTATTTAATTCATCTTCAATTATTGGCCTTAAGGATCCAAGTAAACCATTTCCTTCTAATGATCAAAATTTAGGAGTTTTAAGATGGAGATCTATGCTAAAATTATCCGATTCAGATGATTCATCAGGTTTATTACCAATAGTATTAACAACATGGGTTAATAATAATAATGATGGTACAATTGGTTTAACATTTGAATATGAAGTTAATACTTCTAAAAATGTAGATGAAGTATTGATTATTATACCGATTATAAATGCATCCTTTGAATCAAGTGATAATGATAATGCTTCTTTAGAAATTTCTGATAATGGAGTAAATATTAAATTGACAGATTTATTAAAATATGATTCAGGATCTTTTGAAATATTATGTAAAGGTGTTGATGATGAAGAAGCTTTATTTCCAATGGAGGTTTCATTTGATGAAATAAAACAAATTGATGCTTCTGATTCCGAAAATGTTCAAGTTAAAGTTGAAAATATTGTTAATTCTGAATCACAAGAAGAATTACCATTTGATATTTATTTAAATAGCACAAGTGAAAGTTATTACATTGTCTAGTGATTTTATCAAATACATTTAAAATTTATATTTATATGTATGTATATATATATATATAGAAATTAATAGGACTTTTATACTTATAGTTGATAATATATATATATATTAAAAGCTTTTATGTAATTTTTAAGATGGAAAAAATGAAAAAAATTGCGACTATTTTAATTTTTTCAAAATGTTTAATTCTTTCTTTAAAAAATATTTATATATATTTTAGTAATTAATAATTTTGATAGTATTAAATAAGTAAATCAAATCAATCACATACTCAATATGATTAATACGTTAGGATTAGTGAGTAAGGTAAAATTATATTTGACATATGCGATTATGTGGTCTAACATAACCACTTTAAAAATAACTGATGTTAATACAAGAAACAATTTAAATGGGCTTAATTCTAATAATACAGCAATATATATTTTAAAGGGTGAGAATCCAAAGAATGGTCAAATGGAGTATGTATTCACTATAAATAAAAGAACTAAACTTACTATTGAAAATTTGGATTTAATATTTATGAAGATTGAACAAACTGACAATCAACCAGTTCAAAGTGTAGAAAAAATATTGATTGCAATTGTTGATTCTGATGGTTCAATATTATTTTATTATGTACATCGTGGAGTCAAAAATTTTACTGATTAAGAATATTTTACAAATATTATAAAATATGGGATATAAAATCATAAACTACGGTTGATAATGATAGTACGCTTGCAGTTTCTGTATTTATAGAAATATCCATACTAGATATCTCATTAAGCAGATTTGGTTGTTCACTTTTCAACCATGTAAGTATAAAATTTTCAGGCAATTCATCAATTAAGTTACATTTGATTGTAACATAAAATATTGTCTTAAAGATATCATCATTTAAAGATTTTTCAATTTCATTAAAATTTGAAATAACTTCTTTTAATTTCTTAATACATTGCATATTTGAAATAATAAATTTTTTTTGACTTATAATATTTAATTGTTTTTCAATTTGCATTTTTTGCATATCATTAATAACAGGGGTTTCTCTTAAATTTTTTTCTTCTTTTTTCAATAATTGCAAATCATCTTCTAAATTATCTTCTATAAGACTGGAATCAATTTCTATTAATTCATCATCGATTATTCCTTCATTTAACGCAATTTCTTGTGCATATTTACGAAAGTCAAGAGGTGGTTTATATTGAGTTGGCCATGGTAAATAATTTTTAAATGATGCTCTTGTATAATTTTCATAATTATTATTGACAACGAAAAAATTATATAATGTTATAATACTTAAGTTATTGACTAAATTATTCATATATGCAATATGTAAAATTTTAAGTTTTGGATCATCTTTATATTTTTTGTTAATTTCTAAATTTGAGTTTTCAATTATAAAATTCCAAATTTCAACAAATCCTTCGATTTGTGCATTCTCTTTAACTAAAATAGGTAAAGAATTAAACTTTGACTTGAATATATTGGAATTTGGAATAATCTTATAAGTTTCTTCAAGTGAATTTTTCTTTATAAGGTATCCTAAAATATGAGAAGAAACATCAAATGGTGCTATTTGTTTCCCATCCCCCCAGCAATATATTTTATATGTACTCATTACCAATTGGATATTAAAAATTTATAATCTACCAATAAGCTAAGATTGTTTTGATAGATAAAGTAAAAATTTATAATCTACCAATAAGCTAAGATTGTTTTGATAGATAAAGTAAAAATTCAATTATACAGTTAATTGTGAATTCTAAAAATGTCAAAATTTGAAGAGAAATAAATAAAGTGCGGCCCAAGCGTAAAATAAAAATATCTTTGTGTTGACTTTGGAGTTTTTATATAAAAGAAACAACCTTATGTATTGGTCTATGTTAACAAATTGATAACTTATTTAATATCAAAGTGAAAACAGAAACAAATTCAACACAATGCCAGATAAAAGAAATATTGATAATGTATCAAAAGAGGAAGAAAGGGATTTAAAAAAAGTTCATTTTGAAAATGTTGAAAATAAAGAAGAGGACGAATATGATCCAGCACCGGCAACACATTTGCCAACATATTCAACAGTAATCGAAACTAATAATCTGCTGAAACTTATTGAATTTGAAGAGAATAAAAATTATTCATATAAAGAATGGCAAGTTATTTTATCAAAAACTATCAGTGAAGAAAATAATGAAAAAATTGATAAGGTTTTTAATAAATATTTTTCACAATATGTTAACGATGGAGATCAATGGTGTAATTATATTGAAAGTAAAATGAAAGATATTTCAACAATTGATAAACCATTAATTGAAGGTTTATTTTCAAAAATTTTAACAAAAATATACAATATTAGACTTTGGAGATTATATTTAAAATATGTTGAAATAATTAATCCAATTACACCAGATAATAGTGAAAGGGCAAGAAGTATTGTTCTTAAAGCATTTAATTTTGCAATTGAAACAGTTGGAATTGATTTTTTTCAAAGTCATGAAATTTGGAAGGATTATTTAAAATATTTATATATGTGGCAAACAGTTACACCAAATGAAGCATCAACAAGGGAAGATTTAATTAGAAAAGCATTAAGAAAAATGATTAGTTATCCAAATGTTAATCTTGAAGATAATTGGGAAACATTTGTAAAATTTGAAGAGGATATTAATTTAAATAAATCAAGAAAAATTTTTAATGAAATTACAGAAGAATTTTTAAAGATAAAGAAAATCAATGAAGAATTAATTAAAATTACTAAATCCATTAAAAAGCTCGATGATAGAAGATATAGTTCAAGACAAATTAAAAGATGGAATGAATGGATTTTATGGGAGAAAAAGAATAAAATGAATTTAAGTGATAATGAATTAAATAAAAGAATTGAATATGTTTATAAATCATCATTAGAATATTGTGGTTTAATTTCAGAAGTTTGGTTTAATTATTCTAATTATTTAATTTTAGATAAAGGGAAGGATAAAAATGCTATTGAAGTTTTAAATGATGGAATTAAAGTAAATCCATTGAGTTTAATTTTAAGATATCAGTTATCTAATTATTATGAAAAAAATATGATTGATAATAACAATGATAATTCAAGTATTGAAAAGATTAAAAATATATGGTTAGAATTGATTAAAAATATTGAAGCATACAGTAATAATAATAATAATAATAATAATAATAATAATAATAATAAAATTAAGAATAAAGATAGATTAATTACATATTGCTATTCCTTATTAATGAGAATAATTAAAAGAATTTCGAATATGAAAGAGGTTAGAATTGTATTTAAACTTGCAAGACAATATAAATCCATTGATTGGATTATTTTTTATGAATATGCAATGATTGAGTACCATAATAAAGAGATTAAAATTGCAAGTAGAACTTTTTCACTTGGAATGCAATATTTTTCCAAAAATATTAAATTTATTATTAAATATTTAGAATTTTTGATTAATATTAATGATATGACTACTTTTAAAACAGTTATTGAGGTTTCAATTAATGAGAATTTTAAAGATGATAAACAAGGACTAAAAATATTATTTAAAAAATATTTTGAAGTTGAACAAACATTTGGTGATATTCAATCAATTAATAATTTAACTAAAAGATATATGAAAACATTTAATCAAGATTCAGCAATTGAACTAATTAATATAGGATTAAAGAGTAAAGAAGATGAATTTAATTGTATCAAAGAATTAGATGAATATGGTAATGGATTTAAAGTTGAAAATGATATGTATGAAAAATTACAAGATGTTGAAACTGTTGGAGAGAAAGATATTAACATTAACAATGTTATTGATGAATTAAATGAAAATACAAATGAAAGTAATAAAAACTACAATAACGGTAAAGGAGAGGAAGGAAATGATATTAAGGCTAAACTATACAGTTTTTTGCAAGCATTACCTCAAGATGCTGAATATCAAGAGCAAATAAAGAATTTAAGTATTGGCCAGATTCTTCAATATTTTCGTAGTGTTGAAGAGTAGATAGATAGATATATTTATTTATTTATAAATATGTAAATAATGATAATAGAAATAGACATTCTTGTGTTTGAACAAGGCAAGTCCGAATCCGTGTCCGAGTCGGCGGTCTGATGGAGAGCGCGATTGGTAAAGGAAGTGACTATATGTTTTTTTCACATATTAAATTTAATATGTGTGTATGTTTTTAAATAAACACCATACATACTTCATACATATAATTTATAGCATTCATTCATTCACACACACAATTAATATAGCAATAAATCATAATACGAATTGAAATAATGTAATTTGTTGTTGGAAATTTATATATTTATCTTGTGTTTTTCCTTTTCGTTGTTATTGTTATTTAATATTTCTTTTTGACTGTTACCAACCCTTAAAGTCAGAACACAACAAAGGTATGTATATAAATGTAATTGAATTGATAGAATATATATTATATATAATTAATTGAAGTGAGGGGGATCATTTCACATTATTTTAATGAATGCAATTCAAAAAAGGATATATAAATTATCCTTATAGTCGATTGTCTATCAATTGATTAATAAGTTAAGTTGAATGAATACCATTGAGATAACACAACAATAGATATATTAGAATAATTACATGATGTAAATAAACATGTTGATGGATATATGTATATTATTATATTACATTCCTGTCTAAATCAATTTTACAATATTAATTCATTAAATTGATATAACTAAACTAAATTAGTCAGTTCAATTTTAACTAATTTTAATTTTAATTTTAACTTTAATTTTAATTTTCAATGGTTGATTACATGTTATAATATAATATAATATAATACAAGAAGTCAATTGATCAAGTTTGTTGTTATCGTTATTATATGTGTTAATTTAGTTAATTTAGTTAATTATTATCATCTAAGCGATCAATTTTTGGAGGTTTCCGGAATTTTACGGTTTTCCGCTTGTCCATTTTTCACGTTTTCACAATTTTAGTGCGTTTTCTTACGTTTTCATACGTTTTGTTTAATTTTTCACTGCATTTTCCGTTTTTTTACGATGTGTTTCTCTCAATTTACATTCGCATAAAATCATTAAATATCCGAATTTGACTCCTGTTAATTAATTTATTTTAAGCACAACTAATAATAACAAGTACTAACATTTTATTATGTGTTTTTATCTCTATTTATGTTGTTATATGTCATCATGCTCTCTATTCATATTATTTATATATGCTTATTATATGTTAACATTAAATTTCTCCGTTATTTTCATTCATTTGAATTTTTTTTTTTCTATAATAAATTTGCACTTGATTTCTCCGATATATTCGGTTTTCATATAATTGAAATTGAATCATTATTATTTAAAAAAAAAAAAATATTATTGTTTTCCATTTTCCTCCGTATACGGTGATTTTATCAAGCGGTGTTTTCAAATTTATTAAAATTAACATGTATCTGCATATATACTTAGTATGTATAATAGAATGATGATGCATAATATTTGATATGATCCCGGGAGAAATTGTTTGTTCGTTGAGAGGGTGGTGGTAGGGTTTTACTTCATTCCATTCCATTCCATTCCATTCCTCATTCTAGCATTCTATTTTCTTTTTGGTTTGTATCAACTATTTGTTTTATTTTACTTATTTTATCTTTTTTTTTCTTACAGTTTTTAAATTATTTATTTATATTTTGAAATATGCTTGCTGCAAGATCATTAAAATTAAAAATGTCAACTAGAGCTTTCTCTACTTCACAAATCGCAATGAGAATTGAAAAAGATGCATTCGGTGATATCGAAGTTCCAAGTGATAAATATTGGGGTGCTCAAACTCAAAGATCATATCAAAATTTTAAAATTGGTGGTGCAAGAGAAATTATGCCAGCTCCAGTTATTAAATCTTTTGGTATTTTAAAAAAAGCTGCTGCAAAAGTTAATACTGAATTAGGTGCTTTAGATCCAAAATTATCAGAAGCAATTCAACAAGCTGCAACTGAAGTTTATGAAGGTAAATTAATGGATCATTTCCCATTAGTTGTTTTCCAAACTGGTTCAGGTACTCAATCAAATATGAATGCAAATGAAGTTATCTCAAATAGAGCAATTGAAATTTTAGGTGGTCAATTAGGTTCAAAAACTCCTGTTCATCCAAATGATCATGTTAATATGTCACAATCTTCAAATGATACTTTCCCAACTGTTATGCATATTGCTGCAGTTACTGAAATTTCAACTCATTTATTACCAGAATTAACAGCTTTAAGAGATGCTTTACAAAAAAAATCTGAAGAATTTAAAGATATTATTAAAATTGGTAGAACTCATTTACAAGATGCAACTCCTTTAACTTTAGGTCAAGAATTCTCAGGTTATGTTCAACAATGTACTAATGGTATTACAAGAATTGAAACAGCTTTAGAACATTTAAGATATTTAGCTCAAGGTGGTACAGCTGTTGGTACTGGTTTAAATACAAGAATTGGTTTCCCAGAAAAAATTGCTGAAGAAGTTACTAAATTAACTGGTTTACAATTCTATACCGCTCCAAATAAATTCGAAGCTTTAGCTGCTCATGATGCAGTTGTTGAAATGTCAGGTGCTCTTAATACAGTTGCTGCTTCATTATTTAAAATTGGTCAAGATATTAGATACTTAGGTTCAGGTCCAAGATGTGGTTATGGTGAATTATCATTACCAGAAAATGAACCAGGTTCTTCAATTATGCCAGGTAAAGTTAACCCAACTCAAAATGAAGCTTTAACAATGGTTTGTACTCAAGTTTTCGGTAATAATGCTTGTATTACATTTGCTGGTGCTTCAGGTCAATTTGAATTAAATGTTTTCAAACCTGTTTTAATTTCAAACTTATTATCTTCAATTAGATTATTAGGTGATGCTTCAAACTCTTTCAGAATTCATTGTGTTGAAGGTATTGTTGCTAACAAAGAAAAGATTGACAAATTATTACATGAATCTTTAATGTTAGTTACTGCTTTAAACCCACATATTGGTTATGACAAAGCTTCAAAGATTGCAAAGAATGCTCACCATAAAGGCTTAACTTTAAAACAATCTGCTTTAGAATTAGGTTACTTAACTGAAGAACAATTTAATGAATGGGTTAGACCAGAAAACATGATTGGTCCAAAGAAATAAGTTTATAAAAAGATTTAATTATCTTTATAAATATATTTATATATCTTTTAGTTCTATCAAATTTATTTATTTATTTATTTATTAGGAATATATATATTATTAACATACTCATATATATCTCATAGTACTTGTACTTGTGCAATATGATTAAATACTTAGTTTTCGGTGCACTACTATATTCAGTATTAAATTATTTGACTAACTGAAATAATTTACATTGTGCTCGGCTTCGACATATTTGCCCTCATCATACAAATAATCATTTAATATATGTAATGCTTATTCCTCTGCTCTTTTGTACTATTTTGACTTTCTTGATACTAATTCTTTCGTTTTAAAAATAGAACAAACTAAAAATATCTCATATCATATAATGTTTGGATATTCAAGAAGATTGGTTTGTAAAAAATCAGTCTTATCAAAGACAAAAATTCTATCATCTAAATCATTAGTAATTTCTAATATTAGTCAACCAATATTATTATCAAGGAATGCATCAAGACTATCAAATTATGACACTGAATTATTATTAAATAATAATGAAAACTTGAAAATCTCAAATGTTTGGAAGAATTCAAGTTATTTATCCAAAAATTCATTAAATATGCTAAATTTTGGTAACAGTTTACTTTTTAAAAAAAATGATAATAAGGATGATAATGATTCAAAAAGTGAGTTACCTGAAAACAAAAATGATGTCAATGAAAAGGGAGGAGAAAAGAAAGAGAAAATTGATAAAAATGAAAAGAAAGAAGATAATGAAAAAGATGAATCAGTAAATAAACATAATGATTCATCAAAATCATCATCGGAATCGTCAGAAGCAGCTTCCAGTTCAAGTAACAATGCTCCATCAGCTCCTGGAAATAACGGAAATTCTTCATCAGGCCCAAAACCAAAGAATAAAAACTCTTCAACAATGGTTGAGCTTCCTGAAGTTTATCCACAAATTGTTGCATTACCAATTTCACGTCGTCCTTTATTTCCTGGTTTTTACAAAGCAGTCATTATTTCTGATGTAAATGTTATCAAGGCTATCAAAGAATCTTTGGATAAGAAATATCCTTTTATTGGTTGTTTCTTATTTAAGGATGAAAATATGGAGAGTGATATTATTGAATCAAAAGATCAAGTTTTTGAAACAGGTGTCTTAGCTCAAATTACTTCAAATGTTTACACTAAAGATAAAGATACAGGTGTTGAAACTTTAACAACTGTTTTATATCCTCATAAAAGAATTAGAATTGATGAATTATTTCCACCAGCAACTGATTTAAATGGTGGAAATTCTGCTTCAAAAGTAACTGTTTCTGATGTTGAATCAGATTTAACTCCAGTTGAATCTAAACCAAATAAACAAATAATCGAGGGAATAACAGGTGAAAAAGAAGGCGATGAACCAATTGAAAATAAGAACAAAGAATTATTAGAACCTTCTGATTTAGTAAACAGTAAAGAGAATTTTGAAGCTATTGAGGAAGTTGAAGACACAAATCCTACAGAATTTTTGAAAAAATATCCAATCACTTTAGCAAATGTTTCCAATGTTGAAGATGAAGCATTTGAAAAAAATGATCCTGTAATTACTTCATTAACTGCTGCAATTTTAGATGTTTTGAAAGAAATGTCATTAGTTAATAAATCATTCAGTGATCAACTTGCAACTTTCAGCGCCTCACTTCATAGTGATATCTTTAATTGCCCTGAGAAATTGGCTGACTTTGCTGCTGCTGTAACTGCTGGTAGTCAAGAAGATTTACAAAAAATTCTAGAATGTACTAATATCTCTGAAAGATTGGAAATGGCATTAACTGTCTTGAAAAAAGAATTAATGAATAAAGAAATGCAAAAGAAGATCGAAAAAGATATTGAAGAAAGAATGGCTAAAAGACATAGAGAATATCATTTGAATGAACAATTAAAATGGATCAAAAAGGAATTGGGAATTGATGATGGTAGAGACAAATTAATTGCTAAATATAATGATAGAGTTAAGAAATTAAAGATGCCTGAAGAAGTTAAAAAAATTTATGATGAAGAGATTAACAAACTACAAACTTTAGAGACGGTTATGTCTGAGTTTACAGTAACTAGAAATTATTTGGATTGGTTGACCCAGATTCCATGGGGAAAACAATCTGTTGATAATTATAACATTAAAAGAGCAAAGAAGGTTTTGAATGAAGATCATTATGGTTTGAAAGATGTTAAAGATAGAATTATCGAATTTATTGCTGTTGGTAAATTGTTAAATAAAATTAATGGTAAAATCATTTGTTTTGTTGGTCCTCCTGGTGTTGGTAAAACCTCTATCGGTAAATCTATTGCCAAATCTTTAAACAGAGAATTTTATAGATTTTCTGTCGGTGGTTTAAGTGATGTTGCTGAAATTAAGGGTCATAGAAGAACTTATGTTGGTGCAATTCCAGGTAGAGTAGTTCAAGCTTTGAAGAAAACTCAAACAGAAAATCCATTAATCTTAATTGATGAAATCGATAAGATTTCCCATTCTCACAGTGTAAACGGTGGTGATCCATCAGCGGCATTATTAGAATTGTTAGATCCAGAGCAAAATGCAACTTTCTTAGATAATTATATGGACGTTCCAATTGATTTATCTAAAGTTTTATTTGTTTGTACTGCAAATACATTGCAAACAATACCAGGCCCGTTACTTGATCGTATGGAAGTTATTGAAATTTCTGGTTATATTGAAGATGAGAAAATAAAGATTGCTGAGAAATATTTAGCACCTGAAGCCAAAAAAAATGCTGGTTTAGAGAATGTAAACGTTGATTTAACTGAAGATGCAATTAAAACTTTGATTAAGAATTACTGTAGAGAAAGTGGTGTCAGAAATTTAAAGAAACAAATTGACAAAATTTACAGAAAGGCAGCATTAAATGCCGTCGAAGCAGTTGGTGATGAGGAAATTGATGAAATTTTAGCTGAAGAAAAAGAATCTGTTTTACCTGATGGCCCAGTTACCGATGTTGCAACTGAAAAAATAGATAAGAAGAAGCCAGTTGTAGATGAAACTGGAAAATCGGAATCTGTTTTAGATAAGCTTGAAGAGCAAAATTCTGACAAAACTTTGAAAGAAAAGGTTGCTGATAGTGAAAAACAAACAAAGGTTCCACAAATTGTTATTCCAAATGATTATAAATCAGTCATTACTCCTGCAACATTGAAGGACTATGTTGGTCCACCAATTTTCACTGCAGATAGATTGTATGAAACCACCGTTCCAGGTGTCGTTATGGGACTTGCATGGACCTCAATGGGAGGTTCAGCTTTATATATTGAGTCCGTATTAGAACATGCAATTACTAAAGACTCTACTCCAAAGTTAGAAAGAACTGGTCAATTAGGTGATGTTATGAAAGAATCTGTTAGAATTGCATATTCTTTCTCCAAAATGTTCTTAGCAAAAAATTTTCCAGATAATAAATTCTTTGATAAAGCTCAAATTCATTTACATTGTCCTGAAGGTGCTGTTCCAAAGGATGGTCCATCGGCTGGTATCACTATTACCTCATCATTTTTATCTTTGGCTCTTAACAGACCATTAAAACCAGATGTTGCAATGACAGGTGAAATAACACTTACAGGTAAAGTTTTAAGAATTGGTGGATTAAAGGAGAAGACTATTGCTGCCAAGAGGGCTGGTGTTTCTACCATTATTTTCCCAAAAGGTAACGAAGCAGATTGGAAAGAGTTACCAGATAACGTTAAAGAAGGTATGACTCCAGTTCCAGCAGATTGGTATCAAGATGTTTATGATGTTTTATTCGAAGGTGTTACTAAAGAAGAAGGAAATAATGTTTGGAAAGCTGATTTCGATAGAATTAAAGCTGAAGAAAAAGAAGAAAAAGAGGAAAGGAAAGAAACAACGAAATAAATGACTTGATAATATTTTTTAATTTTCCCCCAATAAATTCCCATCGTTTTTAGAGAATGGGACCTAATGATAATCCACTATCTTTCTATTTGTATATAGAACAATTTTATGATTTTGTTTATTCATTTAGCTGGGTGTCTATCTATGATCTCAGTTTCTTTTTACGTTATCTACTGTAAATAGTAAAATTGTAAATGCAACGAATTGTTTATATATTGAGAGATTGTG